>JBBJLR010000037.1:8999996-9010021 GCA_037577145.1 Brachypetersius gabonensis
ACACACACACACACACAAACACACACACACACACACACACACACACACACACACACACACACAAACACACACACACAAACACACACACACACACAAACACACAAACACACACACACAAACACACACACAAACACAAACACAAACACACACACACAAACACACACACACACACAAACACACAAACACACACACACACACACACCAGTATTTGAGTGAATTCAGAACCTGACTGCTTTGGGAGTGAATCCTAGCTAACGATCAAAAAGCAGGAGCCTGGAATATTGACAACAAAAAACATGATTATGAAAATCTTTGGAAACTTCTGAGGTTTTATGTGTCACTTTTATACCAAAAGAATCAGTTTGTTCTGTATATTTGTGTAAATTCTTCTGTTTTTACATTTGAATTAAAATGGACTTGACCTGACTTGAGAGGATTCAGATGTTCATTTACATTGTTTTCTGAGGTTTTGTTTTGAATTTTAATAGATGAATTACCAACAGATTTCAAAGTGCCGTGAGTATAAAGCTGCACTTGAACCAAGTGGGAAAATGTCTCCTCTGCATTTGACCCTAACTATGGTGCATGTGATGGCTGTGCCAGCCAGGAGACTGACTCCAATTCTGAGGATCAATGACCGGAGTATCTGACACGTAACATCCACACCATGCATGTTGTTTTAGGATAGTAGAATATATTAATTACGTTTTTCCTTAAACAACAATAAAAAGGGTACACAGTTGGTCTCCCACCATGTGCACTGTCGTCAGAACAAAATATGTCTGATAAACGATAAAATTCACCTCCCCCCCGATTTGTTTTTATAACTCGACTACTGAAGAAACATCCATAAAAACATGACTGGATAAGTTCATTGTGCAAGAGCTTGTTTGGTCCACACAGAGCCCGGACCCCAACCCCATCCAACGACTTTGGGATGATCTGGAACAGAGATTCTCATTCAACGTTTGTGCCTAACCTCATAAATGGTCTACAGAGGGAAAAGGTACAAGTTCCCACATAAACACTGGAAAATTGGAGGGTTTTTTTTATGTATTCGAATGCAGTTTCATTAAAGTTCCTGTTGGTGTAATGGTCAGGCGTCCCAATACTTTTGTCTACATAGGAGTGACGGGTATAAAAATCCCAGGAATCGACTAATGAGGGCGACTCTACACTGATCCAGTGGGTGTATAAAGTGGGCAGTAAGTAAAGAAAGTGTCTTTTTAGTCTAATTAAGCCCACCAGCCATTTCAAACTTCAAAAGTCCAACTTTAACAGACGGTTCCAATAGATCATAAGCAGTGCATAGCCATAATTCTATACTGTCATGCTGACAAACTGAATGGAGAGCTTGTTCTTGCTCAAGGTTGTAATGGAGTATGTCTGGTTATAACTATGACCTCTGATCAATGCCTATCCATTCAGGGTCACGCCAGCCTGTCCTTGTTACTCGCCTCATTAATCGGCCTTTAATAAATGGAAAAAAACAGGAAAAGATTAACCTTCAGGACAACAAATGACTCAAAATGCATCTGTTATATAAGCATGAGATAACACAGGCTACAGGAACCCCTTTCCAATAAAGCAGCTTTAGTAACAAGCATCAGAATTCATACCTTGTCGTGGAAATAAAGTTGTAATATGAGTGATTAATAATCAGAACTGGGCATAAATGTAGTGGAACAATTGCTGTAATCACTGTTAACAACGTTCAGTAACTGCAATACTACAGTGACCCCTGCTGACCATATTTTGGAACTACAAGTTTTATTTTATAGCTCTCCACGCTACGTTATTTCTACACATTTATTTTCAATGACTGGCAAAATGACTGACTTATTTTTAGCCAATGAATTCATATCAGAAGAGTTCTTGACTGAATGTGAGAGAACGCTTTTCAGTGAAGCAACTGAATGCTTTTGCACTGAGAAAAATTTCTTTGAACTGTCAAGTCGATAAGAAAGTCTAAGCAGAACAGACACAAACATCGGGAACGCAAAGCTTTCGCTGGTTTTCTCGTAGTAAGTGGCCCGGGGCACTGACCTCGTAAATGCTCTACAGCCGGGGTCACCAACCTTTTTAAAACAGAGCTCCTTCACCTGAGTGTGAGTTGGCCCACCATATTTGGGAGGTACTGCCTTTTTTAACAACAAAAAAAAGTTAAAAACACCGCCCCCCCACCTGCATTGTTTGTCTCTTTTGGGGGGGGGGTGTCTGGGTCTTGATTGGGGGGTAACCCCATGTAACCCCATGTACTTCACGGATACTGAGTCATATGAAGGCCTACCAGTTTGATACTCCTAAACTAAACATCATTTAAAATAAACCTATTTTAAATGCTTTTTTGGGGTTATTTTCTATATAAATGCAATTGTGATTAAAGATGAAGAGCAACAGCATAAAATTTTAATTTAGACTCTGCTCATTTTTAGAACAGGTCCGCGGGCTAGTCATGTGGTCTTTGGTGACCCCTGCTCTACAGAATAAATGGGTACAAATTCCCCACAAAAAAACACTTCAATATGTCGTGGAAAGTCTTCCAAGAAGAGTGGAAGCTGTAATAACTGCTTAATATTAAGATCACCTGCCGCCAGCGAGGGGCACCCAAGGAGCAGTGTGTGGGGACAGTACTTTACTCAAGGGTACCTCAGTGGTGACACCAGCAGTTGGGATTTGAACCCCAAACTTCTGAATGCAGGGCCAACACCTAAACCACTAGACCATCCAGCTGCATACACCATGAAGCAGGTCGGGAAGGGCATGTTAACAGAATGCTAAGCCATATTCATGCTGGTCAGTCATAAGTGGCTGAATGTCTGACTAGGAGTTTATTTTTAGATCATTCATATCAGAAGAGTTACTGACTGGATGCAACTGAATGCCTTGCACTGTGAAAAATTTCTTAAAGCAACACTAAATGCTGTTTGGTCTGTCAAGTCGATAAGAAAGCCTAAACAGAATGTCTGCAAACACCAGGAATGCGAAGCTTTCACTGGTTTTCTGGTAATAAGTGGCCAGGGATACACGCCACACGCTGTGGGAGTGTATTCAGAGCCGGAATAAGTGTCTGTAACTTTACACAATAAAGCAGCCAGTAAGCGCACCATTATTTTGACATTTTCCCTAATTCCCCATAGTTTCATCTTCACTTTGAACCGATACCGACCACTTTTTCACATTTGATTCGGATAAACCTGCAAATATAAATAAGGAAAATTTATTTTAAGAGAACAATAATAGTCCAAACACCTATGAACACACATGGCTTCAAAAATGCAAAGGGCAAAAGTTAAGGAATCTTTACACGTCTTCTTTTACAACAACACCCAAAAATGTTTTATAGCTACAGATACAGTGATTGCATTTCACAACAGGAGGGTTGTCCTCCACGTTCTTGTTAAAAATATACGTTCTTTTTCTTTCAGTAATGTGTTATTTCCATCATAATCTGAACAGCCATAGTATAAAATGTCATAAAAGGTCCAATCTCATCAAAGCCATATGTTTCACAATTTGGTGACTGGCTTGGTCTCACAGACACTCACTGTCACTTCATAAACAGCTAAGTGCAGTTAATTACAGTATCACTGTGCACTGATTGATGATGTCATACCACACACCGTGTCCGTGTTGACTTTTAGTCGTTTCATTCAGTAGTACAGCGAAAAAGGGGGAAGCTGTGAGGAGTTGTGTACCTCAAAACAAAAGAAAAACTCACATTATTGCAGTGTACAGGGCTGAATGAACAGTGTCTCTAAACAACCTTGACATGAGATTCAAGTACAGCAGGATCAGTAACAATAATTCAAAACATCCCTTCAGCAATAAGGGCTGGGTAATACTGGACTATCAGGTAAACAGTAAAGCCAGTGAGGAACAGAAGGAAAAGAATGAAGGAGGATGTTTTTGGAACATGCTAAATAGTAAACAGACTGCAACTTTCCATGGAATAAATGATATGAAAATGATGCTTTTGTGCTCTGGACGAAGTCGTCTTCGCCAGTGGGCAAAATAAGGCCAGTCTTTAGCCACAGTCCCCTGAATGTCATGGCAGAACACACAGCCCTTGAGTACAGCACAAGTGAACAGCCGTCAAGAAGCCAAAAAAAGTCTTTTTGCAAAAATAGTCATTTTGGCAACAAACAAGTTCTATGAAAGGTAGAGTAGCTGCCTACAGGTTATGAAAGCACACTGTGCACCATGTCAGTGTGTGGAGGATCTATGGACAACATGATTGTACAGTAGGGTCACTATATAAAGTCCAGGCTGGAAATCAAGTAAGGATGGGTTGCTGTCCTTACAGACGTTTGTTCACAGGTACAGTTTCCTGGTTAATAAATTATGGACGAGTTCATCCTGCAGGATTGTCTGGAAGTTGGGTTGCACCGGTTTTTTTTATGAATTTTGTCCCATTTTTTATTAGCCGAAGAGTTTTTTTAAAGCTACAGGCAATAAACATGGCAAAATTTCCTTTTTTCTTGAAGCTCACGTGTTGGTAGGTGAACTGAATGTGCTGATGTAAAATGCAGGCTGGTGAGTGGGCCTTAACACATGCATGGATGTGCACGCATTCAAATGCAGCACGCGTGGACATTGTTGGCTCAAAATCATGATATTCACAGGCCAAAATTTAAAAAAAGCTTAGATTCCCATTCTGGCCCAATACAGTTGTGATCTTCTGTACGTAAGTAGCATCTGAGTGTACAGTATTTCTTTCAGTCTCCACTGAAACTTATGGGCTCATGGGATGCAGATCAGTGGCTGTTTCAAATTTATTTACACTGGCAACAGAGAATCCATTCACATTCCATCCATGAGTAAGCGTCATCTGTGGATAGAAAACTGGCTCCTGCGTCTGGTTCCCCGCGGCCTTCCCACGGTCTTGCTCCTTTCTGCTCAGAAGATGTCACTGTTGCAGCCACTGTTGAAATCGTCTCTGCGGACCCAGATAACCTCCCTTTCCCTCTCGGTGGTGGCGCCCTCCACAGCGCACTGTTTCCGCAGTGGGGTCAGCCTCAGCGGGCCGTGGGACTTTTCGGGTAGCTTGAGGGACAGCTTGTCCTCCAAGGCTCCATTGGGAGCGTTGTCTTCCTCCTTCTCACCCTCCTCCTCTTTCTCAACCCCATCCTCCTCGGCTTCTGCAATGAGGGCCTCGAAAGATTCTTCAAGGCTGGGCTCTGCTGATGAACCCTTGACGGACTCGCAGAACTCATCATCGTCGCTGAGAATGTCTGTCTCCTTCACATCTGACTGCTGGTCATAAAGCTGCAGGTCAAACTGCGCCTCCACCCAGCGGTCAGTGTCCCGCGGGGTCTGGGGCAGCGAAGGCTGCTGTTGAGGCGGAGAGTCCGCTGAGGCAGATGGGTCTTGGCTGCAGCCGTTGTCAAAAATCACATCGGTGTCGATGGTGAAGCGGTTCCGGATCAGTTTCCTGCGGCCAAGGGTTCGAGGCGGAGCTGAAACTGCAAGAAGAGAAAAATGATGTAAAATGATGTGAATGATGCGAACGATCAATTTCCATTGGTTCTTAATTCCAGCCTTTAACCAGCCATAACATGTTCAGTGTCTGAAGTGTCCTGATGTAAAGGAAGTTGATCACCTGTTCTGATTCAGCAAAAGATGAAGTATGGAAATTTTGTTCTGAGCAGGGAGTGCTGCTGTTGATCTGAAATTGCTATAAACTCAGTGGACTTCTACCTGAAAACCTCATTGCATTTAACACATTTAGTTTCAGTAGCTGGCATCATAAAGACTGAACTAGATCTGGACCTTTGTTTACTTTTACAGATCTTAAATGCCAGATATTTATTGTCTGACCAGTTTTAGGGATCGAGCAGAACAGAGTAAATGCTATTTTTCATTTTTCATGCTTAATTAAAAAAAATATATGTTATTGCAAGGAAAAATATGTATATGGAGGGAAAAACAAACAGAGGAGACAGAGATAGATCAGCTACCTGCTCTGTTCATAGTAGGCCGGGCTCCTTTCAGTGCGCTTAGACGTTTCCCTCCAAAGGGAATGTACTGCTGATTAAGAGGCAAACTTTCCGTCTTCATCAGCTGCCGACGCTGTTTGTCCCTTAGGACTGAGTGCACAGTCTTCAGGAAGTCCTTCTTACTGTCAGCAGAACTGGAACAGAAGAATGAGGTTCTATAGGTTAGATTTTCTGCACCAAAACTGCGCCTAATATTACCGAAATGAGATATTTAATATCATGCATAAATTAACAGATGACACTGAGATTAGTTTCTGAAAATTTTACACTTCTTGAGGGAAAATATGCCTCCTTCAGTGTCACAGTTGAGATTCACCTGCAGCAGAGATGAAATGTCCTTTCTGGTCTCCCCTCAGATTCTGATCTCACGTGAACAATCTCACACACCGCTGTTCCCTCTGAGTCTAGTGAAAGACAAACACACAGACAAACACACCATGAGCACAGAATTGGCTGCTTAAGACTGAGTACACTTGAACATTAAAGGCTCTCTCGGGGTCAGCAGCAAGGTTACTGAACTTTAGAGCATTGGCTTGAAAGGTTAAAAGGCAGAGAATTGACGCTTATGGGCGTAAATTACCATAATGTTGCTGTTACTTCCTAATCACAGAGAAACATTGACCTGGTAAAGATATCCCACATGCTCCTGCAAAGCCTTGTGAGGCACATGTGACGATGGGTCGAAGGTTTGATGGGATACAATTTAGTAACAGAGCTAGAGCTTTCTTCAGGATACTGACTGGAATCTCACACATATGCCTCCAGTAGCATGTGGGTTTGATAGAACCCTAGTTGGAAAATGTCTGAAACAGGTTTGCAAGCACAATAAACATTAATGTGGCTCATAAAAATGGGAAAACCTGTCAGTTAAGCTCAAGTGTCATCAACTTGGATCAAATAAAAAAAAAAGCATATTATTTCTGTTCCAAGTTCAGAGATCAGCATGAACCTTGTCAGCATCTATAAAATCTACAAAATGTGTCAAAAGGGTTTTTTAAAAGAGAAGTCATAGATGAACATTTTTTTAGTTCTCTAAAGAACCTTTCAGAGAATGGCCCTTTAAAGAAACCTCGGCGTGAAGGTTCCGCACCAGTTAAAGGTTTCTCTTAGGAACCATTTAGGAACTGCCATTTTTGAGAGTGCAGGTAGAAAGAGAGGCATGTATGAAGCAGACTGACTGGTAGGTGTGCGGACTTGGAGAGCGTCTGTGGAGATCATGTGTCTGAACCGAAACGGATCTCGCTCGTCAGACACTGAAGCCCGGTGAGACGTTCCCTAAAGAGAGAAGAGAATCAGAAATGAGAGAATCACTAATTAAAGACTACAGTGGCAGAACAGTTCTGAGACTTTTAGAGGCAGTCGCAACCAGGAATCAGGCTAGAACCATCCAGCTATTGAAAGTCTGGTTTATATGGTACAGTAAAGCGCAAAATTCGTGGTGGTTACGCTCCAAGAGCCCCCTGCAAATTGTGAAAAACCATGAATTTGTGATGTGGTAAAAAACTTCTTTAAAAAGCCCTTTCTTTACAGTGTAAAACCTAAATATGCCCCTAAACATGCTCCCAAAACACATTAATTTCATTTTAAACTCGGAATGAATTTCCTTTAAAAAAAATGTGAAGGTAAACCTGTATCCGTACTGTACAGTGTATGCAGCGCTACAGTGTAAACTACCAATGCTTTTTTGGTATGCACTGTCATTTTCTTTGGAATAAGCAAGCTAATAAAGTAATAAATTAATTTAATTTACAGTAATGAACATACAGGGCTTTAAGAAGAACAAAACAAAAAACACAAGAACACTCGGGAAACTGTTCAGATGGATTGGCTACTTTCAAACCTCCCGTCTCTGAGTACAGTGGTATTGTACCATCCCAAGACGCGCTTTATTTGTGTTCGATCTCTGCGGCTTCCGCAATTTTGCAGAGGGTTTCCGTGAACAATTATAGTTCGATTTTAAGAAAAAAAAATCAAACTCTGCCACAGGAATTTGTGGGGGGTTACTGTATACTATATGACATAATATTATCTATAGAACTACACTAAAGTACAATACTGTTTGTAGTTGTTGCAGATGTCAATACGTTATTTACAAACATATTAGCAAACAGTAAAGAATATGAAGATTTAGGTGTTTAGATTTAGATGATTTACTCCGTCGTGCTAATGGAGTATAAACTTTCACTAAGTGTTAGCTACATTAACATCGTAGCTCCAAGTTAAGGTGTTTAAGCTTGGGGCTGTGAAAAGACCGGGTTCTTCTTCATTGACAGCACAAACAGAGGAAGGGGAGACGCATTAAGAGCAATCATGGTCAGCACCGCTTAGCTCTGCTCAGGCTGTAATGGAAAGCTCACACTTACTAAAAGCACCAGGCATGCTGTTTGGCAGGACTAGCAGTCTGTTAATGCATAATGGAGGAAAAAGAAGAAAAGCACTCACAATTTTTTTCTTCTGCTTGGAGCAATCTTTGTACACAAAAACGATGGCCGTCCTGAAAACTGGAAGGAAAAAGGAAGTCAGAACCTAAAAATCATGTCAAACGTTAAAGGGGTTCAGCACAGATGACTGACTAAGTAAAGCTTGAGGCTCTGTGTATTCTTTTTCTTTTTTTTGTCATTTAAAGGAGAAAATGTGTGGCCCACAGCTGTGGGGCCAATCAACCATCTGCATTTTCTAGCTACTCTGAAATGCTTTCAAATGTTCCTTGTCTGCAGAAAGCCCATGAAGGTTAGAGTCTGCAATATTAATGGCCAGAGTGCCACCGGACAAAGTGGTTTCTTCAGCGCTGTTGGGCCTGAAGATGGCTGAGCTGTGGTGCACGGGCTGATGAATAAGAGACAGGATGCTATTCTGGTAGGCAGCGTCCCACTTTTCCACCGCGCTCCCTGCCCACTGAAAACACACACACACACACACACATACACATATATACAAATACTCATACAACCAGTCCTGCTCACCGAAGGCAGCTAGCTCGGGGTCTTTCTTCCCCTTCATCAGAGATGATGGTGGGTTCATCCAGGCCACTGTGGCGTGCAGTAACAGATCGCCCATAGACAGATCAGCCACCTGCAGTACATTCAAATGGAGGAAAGGTCTCAGACTATTCATCTGCCAGCTCTGGCCCAAGCACACAAACTCATGAATGCGTAAAACAACTTATAAATATGGTAAAATAGCTGTACGATCTAACAGCAGGTCACAGCAACACATCTGGCACCAAGTAAACAAAATACAGTTAGTTGAGAGAGGCTTGAAGGATGTGGCATTAACATTAACAACTAAGTGTAGAAAATAAAATGTGACCTGATCTGGCAAAATGAGTCACAGTGAGCCAAAATTCAAAACTGAGGCTGTGGGATCAATTAAAAAGGTGAAAAAATAAGCTTTAAAATGATATCTTGGTAAAAGCTGTATCTTAAACGGTTGTTAAGCAACAATCGTTTGAATTCTGGTCTTGCAGCACCATTTTCCTGAAAAAACGAGCATTTAAAGTTTTTTCAATGTAAAGTTTTTAAATGGCAAGTAAAGGTTTTTGTTAATATATTTAACAATCCATAGCATTTAAAGAGATGCACCCAGTATTCAACAACAAAATGTTACTACAGGCATTTAGATCCTTAGAGAAATACATTAAATCAGACTGAAGACACATCACTAGAGCAGAAGATCTCACAGACCAACTGGATTCAGTCTTGCTGGCAGCAGCAGAGCGCAGACTGGACACGCCCACTGAGTTTAAACTATAGCTATTTTACATTATTTTAACAATGACATTATACCAAACAGCAGTCACACAACACCACACACTTCACTCTAAACAACTTCGATGATGTTCAGCCAAATACAAACGTTAAACCCCATCTTTGTGAGGAGATACAGCTGCTGGTCATAAAATGAGAATATCGTGACAAAGTTGATTTATTTCAGTAATTCCAGTATTTCAGTGAAACTTGTATATTAGATTCATTCATTACACACAGACTGATGTATTTCAAATGTTTATTTCTTTTAATTTTGAGG
>JBBJLR010000037.1:9038450-9058577 GCA_037577145.1 Brachypetersius gabonensis
ATATGACTTGCTGGTTGAATAAAATCAACTTTAAGTGAAAATTTGCCTGGGGTATGAATAATTTCAAGGCTCACTGTGTACTGTCAATTTGTATTGGTGCCACAGTCATAATTATACAGCCATTTGAGCTCAACAAAGACATCTTTTAAAATGTCTTCAATATATAATGAAATTGCAACTGCTCTAAATGAAACACATCGATCTGTGTGATGTATAAAGCTAAACGGATTCAATTACAGACTTTCGGTTACGTCTTAAAAATAGTATAATCCTGGAAAGGTTTAAGATGCATTACATCAACCAGATGGGTTCCCATTTTGAGTCCTGCTTCTCTTGAGGTTTCTTCCTCCAGCTTTATGGAGTTTGTCCTTGGGGCTCAGACCCAGAACCTGTGAATCTGGTTTGTGAACTTAATACTGGGACTTTTTGCCCTTGGCCAATTTAACTGCCTGACTGGAGTGTCACTTAAAGCGCAGTTTTGGTTATTTTATTTTTAATTAAACATCTTTCTGCTTTCCCAAAATTACGTCTTTTGTGTAAAAGTCTGACATTTAAGACTTCGACAGAAATTTGCACCCATTCATTAAAGGCTCTCTTGTTCCTTTCTGTTTCGTCCGGATGAAAAGATAATTATAGGAGAATTATAGAGGCAGAGGCTGTTCTTGAGGCAAAGGTACTGATAGACTGAACACTCTGGGTGCTCCTTTATATAAAATACTACAGTAAAAGTATTTTTCAGTTTAGTTATACAAATTTTTACTCAAAATTACTTCATAAAAACTGTGGCCGGTTTTCCCTCTTCTTTTGTTACACAGAAGTTCACACTAAAACTGTTTAGTCTTTGAATATATGGCTTCAAAGATGCTAGAAACCAATTCTACAGCTAAATAAATTCTACAGATAAAATAATCAGCTACTACTATTTAGAAGCTAAAGCTAGCTACAAATTAAATACAAACTAAGGACATCTGCTTAAAATAACGTATTAAAAACTCATTCTGACCAAGAGGTATTCAGTATACATTTATTGGAGAAAAGCGAATTCACTGCAGCCGGGATTTTTATTTTGCTAAGAAAACAAATCTGATTGACAGGCGTAAAGTGGGCTGGAAAAATAGATACATATAGCTGTGGCATATATACCACTTCTTTTTTCTACGTTATGTAAAAATTAACATCAACATTTTAAGTGCTAGGACAGGCCAGCTTCACTGGTCACTGATAACTGATTTGTTCCAGTGCTAGAAGGGGGCAGTTGGGGGTGGACTCCAAGTCTCACTGAGTGATGCCTATAACCCCACAGGCCAGGCGACCTCCAGCATTGCCAGTTTTGAGACTTTCTTCATCTCCCCCTTTACCCAAGTCATCCACCTTCTCGTGAACCTGAAACATAAACACTCAGTAAGCAGAGCATCCATTTCTAACGTCCCATTTCTCTTAATTTTGCACCTGTGCCACGCCTAGTTTTGAGCTCTCTCTGCGTTTACACACCTGACTCAATTTGGTAGGGGCTATAATTCACTGATTGGCTAAATTGGGTCATCATATTAAAAAACTGGCAGCACACTCTTATTACACACAGGCAGAGATATGATTGCACTGCAGGATCTGTGGAGGTTTCTGCAGATAAATGAGACTTCCTGTTGATTGAGAAACTAAGAACACCAGGTTTCGCCTGCTCACCACCATGGTCCTCCCAATGATGGAATACTGGCCCGTCAGTGACAGCAGTTTATCCTCAATGTTTATTTTGGCAACACCATCCTCCCCAGCAGTCACATTACCCAGATCTCCAACATGCCTGTGGGAAACATTAAGATTAGAACTCTGTGAGTACAGTTCTGTTTTATAGCCTCTAACACGAGCAGCGTCTTACTCGGACACATGCAACATTTCATCAAAGGGTGGTTTTAACAATTCGGTTCCAAAAATGTAGAGCACAGAACAAAATATGTGAAATAGATACAATTGAAACCAAGCTTTTATGTTACATTACATGTTTAACATATAATGTTAAAAGAATTATTTAAGGCTTCGTCCACACATACGTTCGAAATGAACGCGCTCTGAACGCCAGAGGCGTGTTTGTGGCGTTTGGTCGCGACGCTTGATCGACGTCAGCAAGGCGTTCGACTGCCGCCTGACGCCGTTTAACGCCAGCCTTTTCCTCGCGTTCGTTGGGATTTTGACGCCAAGAAAACGTTGCATGCAGCGTTTATTTGACACCATCCGAACGCGCAGCGGCCGAACGCCGGGGCTGAACGCCGTGTGGACGCTTTGATTTGCTTCAATGAGCAGAAAAACGGGCAGCGTTCAATAGACACTCACCTGGAGTCACGAACGCCAGAAAAACGCCTGGTTCAGACGTCTGTGTGGACGAGGCCTAAATGAAACCATTTTCTTCACAAACATTTATCCATTATTTGTGTTATAATCCTGACCTGGAAATCTGTCACAGCTTCACAAGCTTATTAAAATCATATGACTGCTGAGAAGTGCAGAAAATACACAAAGAAAAGGGGATTTATTGCTACGCAAGTGTGGCAGACTGGGTTGTGACAAGCAACTGCAAAAAGTGCTTACTCCCTCCTTTCAGTGACGCAAAACAGATGCCATATCAAATCAGTTTGGGAACTGAAGATTTATCTACATAAAGTCTAAATGTCAGGACTTTGTGCAACTGGTGAAAGCATACTGTTAACATGAAGAGAAAAATAGTGATCAATTCATCTATAGCAGTGATGGAAAGATGGTTAACCCTTTCGAATGTCTGCATACATACGATCTAAAACTGCATCGGATTTTCCATCATTCTGTCAGAAGTTCTAAACAGTTATAGAGAACCCAGTTAAAGAAATGAGAAATATACTGCGTCACTTACTGATGTAAATGATCCCTATTCCATATTTGTGAGTGGTATACGTACATGAACCTCTAGAATTACCAGTTAATTTAAAATGAAGACGTTTTCAAGTAACAGGGATCCATTATACCTGAACGTGTCTTTACAGGCTGCAGTCAGAGAATTTTGTTTATGCAGTGATAAAGTTAAAATAACGAGCCAGAAAAGTTTGAACTCGACTAGTTCCCAGTTAGACAGAGGTCTATAATGCAGAAATTTTAAGGGAAACCTCTCAGCAATTAAAGGCTTCTCTCACATTAGGTAAGATCATCACAAGGAGAAAACAAAAAAACATCGCTGCCCGTCTACAGATCATGTGAATAAGCCAGAATGCTACCAGAAAAATGTTTTGTGGACGGATAAAACCAAAATAGAACAGTGTTTGAAGAATAACATCCCAGATTATTATCCCATCTGTAAACCATGATGGTAGTATGATGGTTTTGCCCTCACTGATGGGACAATAACCTTTGAATAATCCCAGTGAATTCCACAGAACAATGTCAAGACATGAACTTAAAGGTCCCATGACATGAACATTTCACTGTATGAGATTTTTTTAACCATTTATACGAGTTCCCCTCGCCTGCCCATGGTCCTGCGGTGGCTAGAAATGGCGATTGGTGTAAAGAGTGCTGTGATCCTCCTGCTCGGCGGTTGAGAGAACGACGGCTCAGAGGCCCGATCTGGAATTTGGCCCTGTATGTCGTCATACAGGGAAAGTTTACCTTCCCTTTCTCATGCTTTACCTGCCCAGAGAATTTCACACCTCCCCTAAAAAAATGCCATGTGGGAAACACCTCTTTTTCCTTTAGAGGAATGGCTTGCTTGGTGCTTAGATGTACAAATGAGCACAAAAGTATATTTTTTTTTAGTTCCTTCATGTGAGCCTCTGGGTTCATTTCATGTTTTCTGGAAATGCACCGTCAGAATACAGAGCTTTTCTTGCTGAATGGCTGAAAATGAAGTGTCTCCTTCTTGCCCCGCCTCTCTCCTCCTCATTATCATTTAAAGTTACAGAACCAAACAGCGCATCCTAGGTAAACCTCATTGTGGGACTGGCTCCAAGGCTGAATTTCAGATCCAGTATTAGGGGGGCACTATATATTAGCATACAAAATCAGCATGTCATGAAACCTTTAATCTCCAGAGAAAAAGACAAATGTTGTGGAAGGATCTGACATGAGGCCACAAGGACTTTTTCACTGGGTCCTCATTTCTTATCTACTTCTGGGAAATCTGATGTTGTAGGTTACAACAGTGCAGAAACTGAACATTCTAAAAGGTTCACACATTCCAGCACTGGAAACAAAACGATCTGTTTGCGAATTCAACAAATGACAACCAAACAAACCGGATTTCATCTGTAGGTCCACCATGGGTTTTGTTGTGGGGGTTATAATGTGGTCCTGCACTGATGCAGCCTAAAAAGAGAACAGCATGACCAATGATTTCAGCAGAATGTAATAAGACTTCAACATTAGAAAGGAATAACAGCATCTGTTCTGATTAACTTAAATTTTTAAACAAAAGAGGTTTTGAGAATAAAACAAAGGTAGGAAAAAAACAACTGACCGTTTGTGTTGTCGCCAAAAGCATGGACATGAAATCCATGTAGACCAGGGGTGAGGCCTGTGATCTCTCCTGCAAGCTTTACTGGACTACTGCCATCCTGCAACATGACAGAACGTTCTGTCTGTTATATTCACAACTGGGAGTGCCTCAATAGCCTGGGGTGAATTAGGAAACAACACAGCCTCTGTAGCTTCAAAATAGTGATCTTATTCTGCTGTAGCCCATATTAATGCACACTTCATTACCAAAAATATTGGGATACCTGAACATTATACTAACAGGGATTTTATGACCCTGCATCCAAATACATAGAGTTCAATATGGAGTTGGTCCCTCCTTTGCAGCTATAACAGTATTCACTCTTCTTGGAAAGCTGTAGAGCATTTATAAAGTCTGGTACTGATGGACAAGATGACTGTGCTCACAATGTATGGCTCTGAGCAGGTCTGTCAAGTTCTTGCAGTCTTTATGGACCTTGCTTTATGCACTGGATCACAAGGTCAGAAGCATGGCGTTATCCAAAATGTCTTGATATGCCGAAGCATTAAGATTGCCTTTTGACTGGAAGGGGTCTAGGCCAAACCCTGAAAAACAGTTGTGTCCCAGTACCTTCGTTCATTTTGTGTTTGTCAATAGGAATAACAATCAATGCTACTCCATTTGTGACGCAAGGTATGACTCAGCAAGAATCGCTGAACTTGGAGCTGAACACGCAACAGTCCGACTAAGGTCCCTTTTGCCCACTTTTTACTGTCTGGTGATTTTTCATTAGCGAGTCACAGTTCTGCAACATGCCTCGACTGCATTGCTTAGCTCACACTACAGCTTCAGAAACCGGTTATATTAAGAGAGCAATAATAAAAATGTATTTGTTGAAAACGCAAGTCCACATTATAGTATGTGCCTGATGGTCCCTGTTGGTGTAGTAGTCAGACGTCCCAATACTTTTGTCCATACAGTTTATGCGCCAGCTGAGCTTAGCGAAGCTACACTTGATATTTATCTTCATGGTGATCAACTTCCGTATAAATCTGGTAATTAAAAACATGCAAAATACTCTTTAGTGCACAAAAGGACTTCATTGTCGCTGGTATGAACGCAGACCGCTCGTCTTGTGTCGGGCTTCCTTGAAACGCAACATAGCCTAGTTAGCATTCTGTCTTCAGTTCGTAGCAGCCCGCTGCAAATTACAATTAATAACAAACATTTACCTGCTGATCAAAGTGAACTGTGCCAGTCACCTCTCCGGTCCCTTTGAGAACACACACAGCCTTCAGGGCCATTTTTGCTTGTTTTTACAAACAACACTCCAGAGCAAAAGGAAGCTCAGCAAGTAGCTCAGTGTTTGATAAAGCAAGAGGAGGAGTAACTTTCTCCCACCAATCAGAACCAGAGAACGCATAGCTGCAGATGATTGGCTAAGAGGCTGATTAAAAACATCGAGTGACAATATTGATTGGCTTAGAGGCCAGGATCTGTTTTTAACTAGCTTCAAATGGTAAGAGTGTTGATCTGTTATCAGATTTTTCTTATCTTTGACTTTAGTAGGAAGAACAGATTCTAGATCAGCACAGATCCTAGATAAGCACAGTACCACGAGAAGTTTCATGAAGCCGCACAAACAAAGCAATGGAGATTGACTGGCTGAATTCAGGGTGATCACAAATACGTTTGTCTATGTAGTGTAAACAGTAAACCCCCGACATTCACGGGGGTTACGTTCCAAGAGCAATTGCGAAAAACCGCAATGTGTAAAAAATGCCTAATGCTTATTTTTATAGTGTAAACCCTAAATATACCCCTGGATATGCTCCCAAAGCACTCATTTAATTTTAAACTCAGCTTAATACATAGAAGTATTGTATCAGCCAGAGATGCGACACAGCAGTGGCAAATAAGCAGAAATGAATAGGAGAAATGAATAACGCTCTCGGATGTTTTGGCTACTTTCAAACATCCCGCCTCTGAGTACCGGGGTATTTCCCAGGACACACTTCCATTGTTCTCTCCACAGTACCAAAAAATATACAGTTATATTTTAAATGGAAATGTAGATGACTGTATATTAATATAAAATTACTCAATCATATTTATCTTAATAATGTAGCACAAAATTGCATGAAAAATTATATATTGCCTCAAAAAAAAGAGTGTGAATTTGCAGGGTTGCAATAATTAGGTTCTCAGAAAAAAAATCTGTGAATTCTGAACCTCGAAGTCTACATTTCAATCTATTTATATTTGTGCTTATTAACTGTTAATTGTTGAAACCAGACTCTATAGGGAATCTTAAATATACAACCAAATGAGGTTTTAACTCAGCCCCGGGCCTCAGTCCGGCACAAACGCTGTACTTTGCCCCTCAAGGACAAGTTTGAGAAATGAGATTACATTTTGAGAATTCAGCCTCATGATTATTAGCAACATTGTAAAAGAGAAAACCATTATTTATAGTTTAAAAGCTTATTGAGCTTATTGAGCAGTTTCAGTGTACCCAACCTTTACAACCTGTAAGTTTAGTAAAACATTATTAGAACCGCTAGAAGTTCTCATCACCAAGATGTGAAGGCTGTTCCCATTTAAATTTCGTATTTTTAGAGGACTTTTTAAATCTGACCATTTGTATCGATAACAGGGCCAGTGGAGCGAGAAGAGCTCAAGTTTAATGAAGAAAACCTGTACAGTGCATTTGTAATGGTTGATTAAAATTTACAGAAAAGAATCACCCCCTTCAAAATATTCTAATTTTGTAGTCTTACATCACATAACAGAGAAACACACACACACACACACACACACACACAAGTATTCACAACTTACAACAACCAAGTGAAATATATGACACATACTGTTAAAAAAATAAATAAATAAAACAAATCAATAAAAAGAACCGACAGACAGGCAACCAAGAGGCCTATTACAACTTAGAAGCAGTTACAGGAATTTATGGCAAAGAGTGGTCACTGTATGCATGTGATAGCAGTATCTATGTTCTCCATGTATGTGGCTTGTATGGAAAAAGCCCATTCTCAAGCAAGGCCACATTAAGTCTTGACTGAGGTTCTGAGGCCAAGTGGGAAAATGTGTCATGGTCAGATTACACAAAAAGACCCGGTGCAGGACTATGCTTCGAGTAACTCCAAACTGCTGACATGTTGGCAAGTCTCACACACAGCAGAAACTCTGATCACGTGATGCATCTTCTCATTTTAGGTCATTATTTCCCAGATTTTTTAACAGGACAAATTTTTTTCATTCCTTCCCGATTTCCGATCCAGTAATTTAGGTCAGGATCAGACCGATACGGATACAGAATATCGGATCGGCGCATCTCAAGCGTGTTCATTTCATTTGGAAAAGCAAAATGTAAGTATGTTTCCTTTCTTAACCCCCTGTGTGTGGTACTTTATGCGAAATGTGTTCAAGTCGCCTCCTGAGGTATTCTTGATAAATCCTACAAATAGACTTTTGTAAGTTCCTTAGTATGTGGTAGTGAATAACGACCAGGTGCTCTGTCTCTCCATGGCTGAGGTGGACACCTCTGATTAGTGTCAGCCCACAGGCTGCTGGACCAGAAAACACTCCTGTTTGTGCGGTCAGAGGATGTGCAGAGCAGCTAGCAGATGTTCAGTATCTCTCTGAGGACCACGGTCATTCCAACATGCTTCAAAGCCACGTTTTCTTGTACATTTTTGTTTCTCGTGTTGTTTCTTTTTCTTGCTCTCTCTTTCGTCCCGTCTGCTAGTGTGATCTCTTCTCCCTGGTCCTGGAGGAAAGCTGGGTCGTTTACTGTGTGGCTGCAATGACAATAAAACCTATTTGACTTGCACTTCTGGGTATTTGAACTCGACTAGATGTGAACTGGAACCGTACTTGGACCATGTCTGATGAAGTGCAAGTTCTGGGAAAGTACAGGGAAGAATGAATGAAAAATGAAAAAAAAAAAAAAAGTGGGTCATCCATGCATTTTTGTTTCACTGGGGTGTAAATATGTGGCAGTACATTTGAGAGATTCCCACTAACATGAATAAAAATAAAGAACAGACAAAAGAAATGAGAAATGTGTTTTTTACTGACCTCCACTAATTACTAGGAAATGAATCTTCCAAAACGATCAAAAACACACAAACGAAAAATGTTCAAGCAGGGCCTTTTTTTTGGGCATGCGCAGACTACACATCCGCGTAGGGCCCGGACCGCGAGGGGGGTCCCGGCACAGAATGCCGTCAATATTATAGTTTTGATTGTGCCTTGAAAGAATCTGACATTCATTTGTTTTATAAAATACAATTTCCTTTTATTCAAACTAGGATTTAAAAAATCTCTTTAGTCCCATGTGACCAGAAAGGTGTATTTTAATATGATTAATGACAAATTTACTTTGTTAAAATTACTTGACCAACATTTGTTTAGTGCTTAGGCAAGAGAACAAAGAATAATATATGGACATTTTTCATAAGTACTAATAATGGAATGGATCTAAGGGATGCTGTGAACTCAAAAGAAAAAGCAACTACAAAAAAAATGTTGAGTCGGTTTGTTCATTTTGGTATGAAAATAGTTTATTAAAACCAAATCCCTATTGCTGAAATATTAAACAGGTTCACATCTCCACAAACTTAAAAATTATACAAACATCTTGTTTTTGTACGATGTAAACATTGTAAGTTAAAAACATTACAGCAAAAGGGTCTTTGTCTCTTTTTTTGTCAAGGTTTCCTATCATCTTCAACACTCACGGGGAATACTTCAAAAACACCTTTACCTCCAAATCTACAAACGTAATTTGAGTAGTGGAAGCATATTTACAGCAGACTCGTCTTATTTTCTTCTGAATTTTTCCCATGTCTTTTTTTTTTTTAAGAACGGTCTCTCCCAACTCTAGTCCTAGAGTATATCTGCACTGAACATCCCATTCCTTGTGACCAACCCGTCTCATGATTAAACTCACTCATAAATTAACTCATTTATTAACTGAAAATGTGTCAGAGAAGGGAAAAAATGAAAAGTGCAGTGCCAGGGCAGTCCAGGACTAGGGCTGGGAAACACTGGTTTTGAGCAACATTCTGATTACAAGAGTGTTCCATGTTGGCCAGAGTCAGTCAATTACATGATAACTGAATTAAGTATTCGTAAGGGGACCAGAGATATTTTAATCTCTTTCTGAGGGGACACAGGCCTTATATACCAGGTGTTCCAAGGAAAGCATACTGTTCCTGTATCATTTGTACTCACTGGCCAGTACTGTCCAAGTTCAGATACTGACATAAAGCAAGCTGATCTTAGAACAGCACACGCATTACTATTGGCCATCCTAGAAAAACAGTCAGATATTCTCTTTTGTCTTTGTTTTCATTCAAACACATCTGGTGCTTCCTAAACCCCTGGTTTAAACATCTGGTCTAAACCCATTCAGTGTGATCTTTTTTAATAGATGCTGTTCGTATGCATTTCAACAAATGATCACACGAACACATGCATCTAGTCAGATTAAAAAAAGGACAATATGAAGTGAGCATTACAGTTCATGGCCAAGTGTGGCCTATGATTCATCGGCTTTAGTTATTTCTGCAGGTTGTTTCTGGTTCTCCTCTGTGGATACAGATGCCTCCGTTTCTGCAGTTGCTTCAGTGGAAGGTGGCGGAGCTTCTGGCCCAACTTGGGTAAGTTCTTTAGCAGAGTCTGCAGAGTGCTCGGAGTTGCTAGTGTCTCTGAGTGTCTCGTGTCCATTGGGCTGACTGCTCATATTGGCCAGTCTGTCAAGTCTGTCATCCCGGTCCCAGCGGGTGCTCCTCTCCCGCACGCCCGGCTCCCTCTCTCTGCGTTTAGACCGCTCCTCGCCTTCCCTTCCTTGCTCTCGCTCTCTGTCCCTGTCTCTCTCTCTGTCACGCTCCCCATCTGGACTTCTCCTCCAGTCCCTACGCTCGCGTGCTCTTTCCCACCCGCCTCTCTGTTCAGCCTCCTCATGCCAGCTCCCAAAACGTTCCCGACCTTCCGACCTATCTCGACTACGCCCATCGCTGAACGGCCTGCGCCCTCCATACCACTCCTGATCCCTGTCCCTGCCTTGCCCAGGACGCTCAACTCTAAAGGGCCTACCCTCGTGATCCTCTGGTCCGTCTGGCATTCTTGGGCCACTGGCTCGCATGAATGGCGGCCCAGTTGGAGGAAAGGGCCCTCTCATGGTGTGTGGAGGAGGCATGCCAAAAACACCCGGTGGAGGTTCACGTTGCATTATCTGGGGAGGCCCTCTGGGAGGCATCATCTGTGGGGGCATGCCCGGTCGTGGGGGTGCAATGGGGAAACGCTGCATGTGTGGAGGGGGCATCCCTGGGGGACGCTGGAGAGGCATCATACCTGGTCTTGAACCCAAAAGACCTGGTCAATAAATAACAGAAAGAGCTAGTATTAATTCAGATTGTACACAACATGCGGAAATCTGCATACACAGCTATATAAGTATTTAAAAGCTTTTGGTTATTGTATAGGTCAGTTTACTCAAAACATTACAGTATAAAGACTTGAATTAATCTTGAATTAGGTCTTTTGCGTTTCACCATACTGAAATATGAAAAGCTAAACCAACTCAAAACTAGGTCAAAGCTTTCAGGCCTAACTCTTGCCGTTTGACACGCACCTGGAACAGAGTTGAATCCATCCACTCCTTCCCTGTTTACCCTGGAACCCAGGCTGGCTGGATCACCAGGCAATTCCTCTACAGATCCACCAACTGCTGGGAAATAAACATAGACTGACAAAATGCTTCACTTGAACTGAAAACTTGCTGGATGCTGGATCATTCTTCACTCACTCTTAAAAGCTTCACACTAGCAAAAGTCACATAAATAAATTTAGATGTGCATCAGTACACAGTTAACAGGCTGACCTGGTTGTACGGCCATTCCTGATGTGGGTGGAGGGGGTCTAGTAGAAGCAATAGGAGGCATAGCACCGGGAAGAAGAAATCCTAGATTGACATTCATAAATGCATAAGAGAATAACCACATTGAAACGTACAATGATCAATTTAGTGTCACCACTTGAGAGTGTTGCATGACATTGATTGTTTTTTATTTGACAATGCATTTTCCAAACCTGGATGCATCTGCAAGGGGTTAAATCCTGGTCTCATAAATGGACCAGGTGGTGGTGGAACTCTGTGTGGAAAAGAGGGCGGCAGGATATTCATGGGGGCAGAGAAGCCTGGGGGTGGAACACCAACAGCACCAGCAGCCCCTACTGGCTGAACAGAGGAAGTCTGGAAAAGAGGATGGAATAAAGAATTCTGAATACTTAAACCACACCTAACTGTATCATAAGTAAAAACTTTTTTTAAAGCATCAACATTAAAAAGAAAATTAGTTCAGCACTATGATTAAGTAGAGCATGGCGGGGTGATTAGGCTTAGAAAGATGGAAAAACATCACTGATTCGACTTCATGTATGGTAGCCTTGGTGAGGTCTGATGCCCACGACAGCATTCAGATCGCTTCACATATCCACTTACAAACATCAAGAAAACATTAAAACCTAATTTTACAATATCAATATCAATTCAAGTCTCAGAATACTCAGGCCAAGAAAGATGGGACAACAATGCGTTAGGGCTGCACGATTATGGCCAAAATGATAATCACGATTATTTTGATCAATATTGAAATCACAATTCGTAATCACAATTATTCATTATTTTAGGTAAAACACATTTTTATGTCACTTTCTATGTTAAACAAACCATAAGTGAACAAGGCTTTCAGTTAAAAATGAAACCTCAAATAAAAATAAATAATAAAATAAAATTTACCAAAAGATACACACACGCGCACGACATTTTAGTCTAGTTTGTCAATAAATTTGTATTTTAGTCTTTTTAGTGATGCAATTCTATTTAACCTAGTCAGTATAGTATAAGTACCGAGTAGAACAGACCAAATCTAAATTTTCTTTTAGTCAAACCTATTTCACAGTTCAAACAAGGTTCTCTTATTATTATTATTATATTATTGTTACCTTATAAAAGAATACTGTGCATCCATTCCAGACACGGAGACACTGATTTGCCAAACAACCATGTTAGAACTTAGAAGTACATACACATCAATTTAAATAAAATAAATAAATAAAATAACATCACATCACTATAAATTGCGAATAAAATGAAATTGCGTGTGTATTGCCATAAAACCCACATTTGTAAAACTGGTAAAAGTCTTCACCCTCAGTGTGTCGGCCTGAACTTACCTGAATATTTTTTATTCCTGAACAATTTAGGATCAGATTTATTGCATGGATATGGGAAAGGCTGCTCATCAAAATGCTGTGTGAGACAGAGAGATGTGTGTGTGTGTGTGTGTCATTTCTCTCTCCCTGGCACTATATTGGCCCTGCGTCCCGATACTTTTGTCCACGCTAGTTATATCTATTCACAGTGCCTCTTAATGGACGTATTGGGACACGACTTCGTTCAGTTCTAAGGTCGAGCGTCCCCATACTTTTTGCTCCGCTCCCCGAGACGAGACATTTTTCAACGTCTCTCTCGTTTTAGTCAACGAAAATGTAGGGACATTTTAGCACCGTTTTTATTTTGTAAACCACATTTAGTCTCATTCTTATTCGTCAACAATATTACAAAATATGTTTTGTTTCGTTATCGTCTCATTTTAAATGTTCGTTGACATTTAGTTGACGAAAGCAACATAACACACAGGCACACACACTCGCTCACACACTCACGCGTGCACACACACAAAGACATGCGCTCTTTTTTTTAGGCAGCTTACTGAAGCCCTAATCTCTCATTCGCCCCCTGGTGGCTGGCTGAGAAAGTGTTTGATCTGATATGCAGCAGAGCTGCTATTAAAATCGGCAACGATCATCTTAATTTAATCGTGGCAGCCAAAATCGTGATCGTGATTAAAATTCAATTAATTGTGCAGCTCTACAATGCGTGTTCAAAAACATCTTTCCTGAAGTTGTGGATTTGATTCCCAAGGCCGCTAAGCACCTCTGAAGTACCCCTGACGCACCCAAGATTTAAGATTTAAGATTAATTAGGTAAGGCACCGTCCCCACACACTGCTCCCCATGCTCCCTGCTGCTTCACTTTGTGAATGGGTTTAATACAGAGGAAGACTTTCATGCTGTTCTCACTGTGTGCTGTGTTGTGTTCACGTATGACAGAATGATCACTTTCACTTTCATTTTAAGGTTATAACCTTAACAAAAACTACTTACCTATTACTATTAACAATATCGAACAGTATTAAAGTTTTAATCTATCTAATCTTATTTTACAAACCTATTTAAGCAAGCTGGAAACACTTTGAGAAACACTGAAGACAGAGATTCATGGCAGGGTACTACCACACAGGTAACAAAGTTACTTATTAGATACCTGTGCGTTACGTTACTACTTTCTTTCAAATATTATTTCAAATATTTTCATTTTGAAAACAATATGTGAGCAGTAGGAGTACTGCTGGGTTTAGAACATCCCTAAACTAAGCAGTAAATTGAAATTATAAATGTAAAGAAAAACATTCCACCCCTCTCGCTAGTTCAAGTTCCTGTTCATTCATTAAAGAGACATTACCATTTGTTTTGGATTTTAGTGATCTTCCAAGAATAACTCAGCAGTTCCCAGTGAACACTGAAAAGTATTTTTAAAAGTATTTTTACATCTCTCGTGCACAATGTGTATTACTACATAATACATCTGTAAAATTAATCAAATTTTGATTTTGACTCCGGCTCCAAATGATCACAAAAACAATGTAATGTACAACGATTATAATTACAACATGCGCACTAACACACCTACCGAAAGGCACATGTGTTCTGGTGGCGGTGTACAGTCAGAGCGGGTAAAGATGCCAGAAGAAGGAGAGCAGCATTGTTTAGTCAGCAAGAAAAATAAAGTAAGTTCACTGGAATACTTTGAAGCTACAGACACTACAGATCAAAAACGTGCAAGCTTTGCTACTCTGAGGTGTCTGCAACATTCAGGAACACTACAAATCTCTTTAACCACCTAAAATTCAACCAGCGTGTGACTTACCACCAACTAATACAGAAACAAAAAAGGCAAAGCGGCACAACCGCATCGACATTCTTCCCAGAACAGTCCTCAATAAAAGACGCACTCTATAATGTGACTCCATATGCGTCTAACTCAGAAAAGCACAAGAGAATTAGATGATTTTTTGGCCAAAGACATGTGCCCAGCTAGAATGGTGGAGAAACCAGGGTTCAAACACATGGTTCATACTCTGGGCACTACGCTTTACCATCACGCCACTATTTCATGCAAGTTGCTCTGCCACAAATGTACAACTAGTGATGTGCAAGACTATTTCACACCGGACTTATGGTCCAGTCACACAGTGGAGCACCTAACCGTGTGTTATGCTGACGGCGATTCAATTTTAACACGTGACCAAACGGTATTTATTCCCGAAGGACCACACGAGACTAAACATTGCCCAAGGCCTACGGAAATCTCTGCCAGCATGAAGTTTAAACGAGGAGAAGCTTGTTTGTCGAACATAAATTTGGTGGCCGAGATTAATGGAGGGACGCAACTTCAGTGCTTCGGTCACAGGCTCCATTTGGCTGTAGGGGAGTAGGATTCCTGTCTGCATGTGGCACAGATTCATTGTTTGCAGTTAGGTCATTTTAACCATAGCACAGGGCTCCAGACAAAAAAACCTTAGGAGCCATTGGCTCCTGAACAAAACATTTTGGAGCCAAATTATTTTTTAGCAGCCAAAATCTGTCAAATATCAATAAAAAAATATTGTAAGGGCACATTTGGTCTCCAGTCTTGCCCCATGTAGAGAGCGTAAAAACAAGAAATCATGACAAAAACTGTTGCCAAAGTAAAACATGGTAAGGCTGAACAATTGTGTATATATTTAACCATTTAACATCCCATTTTATTAACCTTAGCTACAACAGGCTAAGCTAGCAAAACTACGCATTCCTGTGTTCCAAGTCAGCCTCCAAACAACATTTTGGCTAAACGTAAGCATGAATGATCATTTGACGCATTTTGAAAAGCTGTCCTGTAATGTGAGCTGTGGTAGTTTGCTAACAGATGCTGAACCGGCATCATACGGCAAAGCTACTAGCAAGGCTTAATGATTCCTTCTGAGGGGACGGTCAAGGCGGTTAAAGCAGCAGAGCGTGTTCTCAGACCGGGCCACAGTTTGGAAATGACAACCATCATTTTAACTGTTTAGTTAAGCTCTTTAGTGTCAGCCTTCCACAAACTAAGGCTGTACCACATTGCCAGACTGAACACATACATTACAGCTCCGTTTCAGATATTTTAAATCCTGTCCTGTATATTTTCAACACCTAGCCACTATAGTGATACTCAGGGCCGGACCGGTGGGCCGATGGTGAATTTGGGCCAGCGCGGAATCCCGTCTGCACCCCTACCCCCTTTTCCTGATTTCTGATCCAGTAATTTAGATCAGGATCTGACCGATACAGAATATCAGACCATCTCTAGTTGTGACAGTCCACCAAAAGAGCAGATTTTTTTTTAAACCAAAATAACTTGGTCATATTTTTTCTTTGTAGTATTATTAGTCATGGTAACTTTTTATTTAATTTGTCTTGTATTGTAGAACTGCACTACACTGCTGATTTTGCTTACTTGTTTGTACTATTTTATACAATATTTGAATATTATATTTTCAGTTATTTTAAGTTTACATTTGCTGTTCTTTATGTGCAATAAATGCTATGTGTTTCCAGAGTAATCATGTTAAACAATCGTGATTTTAGGACTGACCCAGTTAATCGTGATTATCCTTGTTCCGTATTTGAGCAGCTCAACTACATGCGAAATCAGGCGGCTATTTCTACTGGACACGGTATCAGAGGAAAAAGAGGGGTGTTGGGGCTGAATGTACAGGAAACCTGAAATCTAGCACGCTTTACCTGCACAGGGTGTGGAGCTGGGCTCTCGTCCGTCTGCCCTACATCAGCCCTTCCATTCTGGGACGTCTCTTCTGTGCTCTCCAGCTCATTCTGAACTCCCTTCCATTCTGGAGAAACAAAACCATATAAGCACCACAAGCACCACTTAGAGCCATTTGAAAAGTCTTTGATGAATGCACTCATCTGAAAGACACGGGATCATACTGCCTGGCTGGTATTATTGGATCAGACATGGACCAGGTGTTGAGTAAAACTAATCAGTTATAAATAAACAATAGTGACAAAAATAGAATATAAAAATAGTGTAAATCCTCACTTAACAAAAACCCTAAAATGGCCACCGCCAACCACCTACAACAGGGATGCACAAGCCCAGTTTTGAAGGGCTGGTGGTCATTTCCCTGCTCACACACACCCGGTTCACCTCACTGGTTAATTCTCAGCTTAATTTACTGTGGCGGTCAGCAGAAAAAAACCAAAAAAAACAAATAGACCCTAACGATGTTACCTGGGGAAAGTGTATCCGAGTCCAGAATACCCCCCTCTCTAAAGTCTTCTAGGTCTTCTGTCTTAACTTTGGACCACGGAACATAGGTGACACCAAGCTCCACATCCCAGTACTGCTTGAAATCGGACTTGATGCCCTTGTTCAGAGCCCAAGCAATCTGTGGGAAAGTCAGTGGAATCAGAATAAGGGTGTGTGTGGGGAAAATATACTCTATACTGTATATTGGGATAAAACAGTTCAATCAGTACAATGATCAGTGCAATGACAAAAGTAGTTACATTATTAATACCTTAATGGCTTTTTGGTTGACTTTAAAAGTGCCTCTGCTAAGCTTCTGGAGAGCTCGAAAGGCATCCTGTCGATGAACCATGGCGATATAGGCACAACCTCGAGGAGGAATCATCTACCACAGGACACAGAGGAATCACATTAGTCCACAAACATCACTTATGCTTTATGTTACATAACGTCATGTATTACAATAACAACTGTTTTCGTGTTCAGACTAACATTGATCGACTCTATCTGACCAAACTCCTCCAAGAGACAAGCCACATCCTGCTGCTGGGTCCTCTTGTCCAGCTGTCCCACCCATAGAGTAGTGCTGCACACTGTGTGAGGAGAAGAAAAGCAGAAAGTTCTAGCAAAAAGCAATAAAACACAGTGAAATGAATTTTGACATAAGTCTTTTTCAAATAACTCCAACTACATAAAGACATGGTCTGGCGTTTGATGACGTTCAAGCAGCAGATAGTATGTTCTTGTGGCTCACCACTTAGTGTGTCAGGTTTGATGGGTGGCAGGCCTTTCTGTCTGCGTTCTCGTTCTCTTTCCCTCTCTCTCCTCTCCAGAGAACGGGAACGAGGAGAATGGCGCCGCCGTTCTCTGGATCGGGAGCGTGAACGCCGATGACGTGAGCGTCTCGAACGGGAATTTGACCGTGACCGCCGTCTCTTTGGGGATCTGTAAAATGATGCAAGTTATCACCATGCCACAAGCTAACTGCAATTGCATCGAACACTTTCAGTAGTAATCTAACAAACTTATCATCACATCTTACCTTGAGCCTGAACGCGACCTAGACCTCCTGCCATCTGGGTGATGCCTTGTAGATGCGTCCAAATCCACAGAAGCTTCCTGTGACAAATGCAACAGAACTGATGTAGTCAGAGAAGGCTGGTTTATCTTCAAAATATGCCACAAAACAACAGACAACGTTTTCTCGTGATGTGGGCTACCTCTTGAATGTTCAATACATATTTGGCATGTTAATGGAAATTGAAGATTTACCTGATGTTGCCCAACTACGAGCTGAGAGAATGCATCATTCTGAGGAGGTAATGCATGGAAACGTGGGGGAACTGCTGTGGGAGGCTGACCCATCATAGGCATCATCCCTGAATAGGGCTGAGGAGGAATCCGGCTGAAATTCTGAAGCTGCCCATTCGGAGGTAGAACCTGGAATGAGGCAAAATGAAGATGCCCAACCATGTCCTGGTGTTTCTGATTACTATGACCCAGGTTAGCTTCTTGTAATTTTTTTTTTTTAAATAACCAGCCAAGATCTCAAGGACACTATTCATAAAAGATTTTCCAAAAACACTTTTCATAAAAGGTTTTTAAACTTCCACATTAAGCAACATAAAGCACACCTGTTGGTCTTGAGTCATGGCCATTATATGCTGTTGAAAGTGCGGCATCTGACTGGCTTGAGGGAAGGATGCTGAAACCTGTTGAACCTGCTGAACTGCCTCAGGAAAGCCACTGTGGACACACAGACTAACCTCAACACATCGACTTTTAAATAAAACAAAAAAGTTCATGTTTATGACTACATCACAGCTAAAGCGCTATTTTTCTATTCAGTTATTTCCAGAGATCACTGTAGATGACCCATTATTCACATACAAAACAGGCTGGACGGAAGGTGTCTCATCCTTTTTGTTCTCCTCCCCACCTTCTGGCTCATCATCATAATCGAAACGGTCAAGAAGTTTCTGAAAATAAAGACAAGCGGGTTGTATTTTACCTTTACTCTTCAGGCTCTCTTACCAACAGTGACATCATAAACTCCTGAATATTTATTCTATGCTACAGGCTTACCTTGTCAAAAGTGGCTTTTTTCTCTGCAGCCTGTGGAGCATGTGGGAGACACGGAACTAGACCAGTGGACGTTTGCACAGATTGGGCCTGCAACTGGAGGTTGACCATCATGTTGTTCTCCAGGGCTGGAGACTGGGGCTTCCCTGGCTGCTGAAATGTCTGGAGCATCTGTTGGAGCTACAGTGGGGACGTAAATATAAGAGTGTGTAAGAGACTGGAACCACTTAACTTGCCCATTTGTCATATGTGAACACACCACAGCACATAGTGTGAACAGTGAAAATTCTTTCTCTACATTTAACTCACTCACCCAGAGGAGCCACTAGCAGTCCTGGGATTCGAACCCACGACTTTCTGATCGCAGGGGCGATTCCCTAACCACTAGGCCACCAGTTGCCCCAATATAAAGCACATAGAGAAGCAATCTGAAGGTGTAAAACACTATTTAAATAATACATGTACATGACACATTACAGGCCACAGGCCCTTTAAACATTACTTGTGATGATGGTCTAGTATTACCTGCTGGCCTTGTGAGGACTGGAAAAGCTGAGCTACTGCAGCAAAGGCATCGGAGTTCTGCAGCTGTGGCATGGATACTTGCACAGAGTTAGCAGACACCACCAGGTGGCTCTCTGCTTCCCTGGCTGGGGAAGGAGGGGATGCAGCTAGAAAGCAAATGTTATTATTTTATTTAATTCAACATTACGTCTGATTTATAAACTATACTACTATGCTATTCAGATGCTAGATAACCAATTCTATTTTCAATAAATGAAAATATAAATTTAAACAATGCATTATGCTAAACACAGACAATCCTAGCAATTTTTTTTAAAGAGTGAACGTATAGCTATTAATACTCAAGAGTGGACTCCAGACTTACTTATACAAATTCATACTTAAATACGAATTTGAAGATGAAACTGCATGTGCTGTCTATGCAGACAGTTAATGCAGTTCAATTAAATTTTATTTATATAGCGCCTTTAACAATTGTCATTGTAACAAAGCAGCTTCACAAAATGAAATAAATTGTGTATGAATGTGTGTGTGTGTGTGTGTGTGTGTGTGTGTGTGTGTGTGTGTG
>JBBJLR010000037.1:9088839-9102691 GCA_037577145.1 Brachypetersius gabonensis
TGGTTTGGCCATCAATGTCCCCTGACCTGAACCCCATAGAGCATGTCTGGGACCAGTTGAAGCAGAGACTGGATGATGGTACCCCACCCCCACATGACCTGGCAGAACTGCGTGTAGCACTTGTGGAAGAGCATTGCCTCAGAACAACATCATAAGGCTAGTGACGGGCATGAGACGCCGTTGTCATTGCGGCAAATGGTGGAAACACCCGCTACTGACATTGTCAATTTTTGTTATTTGGGGCTGTCCCTGTTTTTGGGGTAAAAAAATTAAACTAATGAAAATGGTGTTCCTTCACATTATTAGTAATATCAAAGGGAAAAATACAAGCAACCCATCCTATTCCGTGAGAATGTCATGATGCATGGGCCTATTGTTATGTTGTAATTTTTTAAAAAAAGAATTTTTTCTCTTTCTCCTGAAAAATGACCATTTTGGAGATGCAGTTTTGGTTCGACAGACACCAAATAATGTACAGGATAAATAAGAAATGTATACTCATGGTTTATAAACTTTTTAAATTGAACTTTCTTTAACATCAAGGCAAATGTGTTTAACATCATGGTTAAATACACAAAATTCGATGAATAATGACCAATAATTATGATAATAGTAATAATCACCAACATTGAAATGTGGTAGAAGGAAAAAATGTTAATGGACCACTGGTCAATAAATATCTTCCCAAAGGGCGGTGTATAAAAAAGTTACAATTTGACAATATGAAAAAAGTTAAAGGACACTATACACACATGAAAAAAATGTCTGGAGACTTTTCTTCTATTTTCAAGGGTACGTCTATTTCTTTGCTCTAAAGCAAATGAGCCTCTTTCTTTTATCATGATAAGGTTTATCCATGGACTGTGAAGCGTTTGGTAGTTCATGCCAGTTGTGAAAGCAAAAGCCCATCCAAGAAAACCCAAGCAACAAAGCTAATGAAAAACAAGTGGCATTTCAAAAGTGCAAATCAAGAAGCACAAAAGGCTTACAGTGTGAGCTCAGCCTGGTTCTAATCAGATGGTATGAGAATCCCTGAGCTTTCTGCATCCAGTCAGCAGTCATCTGCACAACACATTAGACACTGCCAATGTACTGCCAAACTCCATGACATGAAAGGACAATCATTACATTATGTACTCAACACACCATTGCATTATTTAACCACATGCAGAAATTTGAATTGTTTGAAATAAGAGTTTGATATCCTACATAATCACCCCCCAATCCATGTGGTCTGAATACAGAATTTAAGCTCTACTTTTTAATAATATTATTTGTGTAGTTTAGAGGCTAGATCATCATGATGTGAGGCTGTTTTTCAACATACAGCACTGGCATGCTCACATAATTTAAGAAAGGATGAATGGAAAAATGTACCAAGACATTGATAAACATGCTGCCATCTACCAGGATGATGAAGATGAAACGAGGGCAAATACTTCAGCAAGGCAACAACCCCAAAAACACAGGCAAGGAAATTCTCAATTGGTTTTAGAGAAAGATAATAAAGCTACTAGAATTGCCCAGTCAATAACCTGCTCTAGAGGTACGTCAAACACAATCATTTCCTTTGACGTACTTCTAGTAGACTAGTAGTTTTGGAACCCAACTGGTTACACTGCAATTGGAGAGTGTTGATTACAGCAGTGTTTTTTATACTTTTCCTCTTTAAATAAGATGTGATTCAGCTGATCACTGATCAGTCCCTCATAAAGCAGAAGGAGGTGTTTGTGGAGGAGTTTAACAGACACTGGACTGGAACGGGTTCACACTCAGAGAGACTCTGAGCAGTATAGAAACTGTTCATATATGAGTGATACAGATCAGTAACCAATGAAGGACCAGTGAAGTGTCATCTATTCCAAACAGCCATGCTTCTCACAATGGCTTAGAAAAATGATAGCCTTTGCCTTATAAAGATCTGTTAACTAAAGTCTGCACAATGTCAGTCCAATAAGAAATTTACTTGGGGCATATGAATACTTTTGGAAATATAGTGAAAATGGCATCCACCTGAAATTATTGAAGAATATATGTTTTTTTTTACATATAAAATTAAAAATGTAGCCTTTGCTGAGGAGAATTCCAGCATTAAGCAGCTTTCTGTAATTCCTAACACCGTTTGGGAACAGTTGTTGAGGGATCTACTCCTCCATGCAGAACAATTCCAGTTTCGTGATATTAAGACAAGCAAAATATCCTAGAGCTCGTATTTGCTATCTTGTGGGTACATCTGGGATTCACAAGTAAAGGAATACACACACACACACACACACACACACACACACACACACACACACACACACACCTGCAAACAGAGAGAACCTCAATGTGAAATTACTCCTTGTACTTTAGAAAATGATTCTAAATGAACATCAGCACATGCAGACCCTGATTATGAAAGAACATACGGAATATATTAAGTGTTCCTCATTGTGTGGTGTGCTATAGTTTATCCTCATTGATCTGCCCTTTGAGGGTAAGCAAAAACAAGAAGACAAAGAACACATAAGAACACATCTGCCCAAACTGACTTAGCATCACATACTGCTGCATCTATCACGTGTTTATGCATGATCTGCTTGTTATGTTCAATGACACACAAAATTGCATTAATTTTTTTCCTTTTACATCATTTATTTATTTTATTTAGTTGAATGAGCTATTCCAATTGCAGTTCCCATTAAGGAATTTGCCCGTGTGAAGTCTAAGCCCCTTCAGAGCAGTTTGACCTAATATTAGATGCTGCAGAACAACAGAGTATCTCCAGAACCAGAAGGGAATCTCCGTTACCATAGGAACAATGATTTCTGGAGATCCCTATCAAAGAAACCCATGCAATAACCATAAATATTTTCTTATCCAGTCAGCTGCAGAACTCGGCACGAGATCAAGCTCAAGTTATCTCAGTTTACTTAGTATTAGTAAGCTGTGCTCTGTCTAAACATGTGAGTAGAGAGAGTTATTTCAACATTTCTATTGTGTTTACATTCCGCTAATGCTGACCGTTAACGCTAAAGGTTTTTTAAGCAATAAAGTTTTCTGATTCTGATTATTTATTTACCTTCACATTTTCTTTAAGGGTAAGGCATTAAAATTAAAGTTAAAAAAAAATGTTCTGGGAACATATTTAGGGGCATATTTAGGGTTTACACTATAAAAATAAGCATTTTTAGGCTTTTTTTTCCCCCCAAAATACAAGACACAGAACTAGGCTGGGCGATATATCGAGTTTCATATATATATCGAAATATTTTCATACAAGATATAGGATGACATAATATCATTTATATCGAGATTTTGTGGTAAAAGTATACTAAGAGGTCTGGGAGATTGTTTTTTTCCCACCCACCAGTCTGGCACACAACTTCGCAGCTCCACCTCAATACCCAAGTTTGGGAAAAATGCGCCCCGCCCCCAAAACGTGCAGTGAGTGAACACATATAAAGAATGTGATTCCGGTAGATGGTGTCTCTCAAGTACAACAGTATTAAAACAAAACAATATTAAAAGATGCAATGAACAATATACTGAGCAAATATAACACACTATAATATACAATCTACAATATGAATACGTGGTATGGATTTATATTTATAAATACAAGATACATGTTAGCAAATGTATATAAGGACTTTTGTACATATATGTTTATACTATTTATAAATATAAATATATGTATGAATATACATATGTATATATGTGTGTGTAAATGAACAATACAATATAATAAACAATCAAAATCTTATATACAGAAAATACAACGTTACAGAAGTATATACCAGAGGGTACATGACGCGCATTTGCAATGCTGCAGGTGTTTAGCAGTGTGACCATACATGACCATAACAATACAGTTCATGGACGGAGTCTCTGCTCAGAGGTCAGGACAGATGTCTGTCCGAGTTGCCTGACCTAACTGTGCCTGAGCTGCAGATGGAGAAGAATTGGCAGTGCCACCCACAGCTAAAAAGAAGAAATCACTGGCAAGTTTCTTTAAGCACAGCACAGCCACCAGCACCACATTCACAAAGAAAGAGAAAATAGAAAATGAACTTTCTAGCTATCTGCAGTCAGTTTGTATAGAGTGATGCTGACCATTTCAAATGGTGGAAGGAACATAAAGTTGCCTACCCAGCACTAAGTTGTCCAGCCAAGAAGTACCTTTGTGTGCCAGCCACCAGTTCCCAGTGCCAGTACAGTGGGAACATTGTAACCTGCCACAGAGCAGTATAATGTTTTTTAAATAGAAGTGCCCCGGTGATGGTTGGTACATGTGGCTTTGACCCTGAATTGTTTTTTGTTATTACATCACAGAAAATAATATTGAGATATATATCGTATATCGCCATTTTCCAAAAAAATATCGAGATATGATTTTTGGTCCATATCGCCCGCGGGTGCTCTTGGTCAAAATCTGATGCACAAACTGCAGGTTTACGCTGTACAGTAATCCCTCAGTTTAGCGCAGATCAGCAGTCGCGTATTCAGTCTCACGCTAATAATTTTTCACAGAATCCCCCGCACATGCGCAGAAAAGACAGATTTGCTCTGATTTTTGTGCTTCGTCTGCCATGCCCCCTCCTATTCTAGTGCTGGGTTGCTAAGCACCACGCCCTAACAAACCCTGCAGAGGACGAAGGGGCGTGGCAGGACTGGCTCCCATGAGCCTTTGCAGCAGGGTTGGCCCAGTTCTGTGTGTTTTTGTGAGTGTTGGAGGGGGAGTAGTTAGTGAACTAAAGTGTGTTTCTGTGTGTGGTGTGTGTGGTTGAGCCCGTCTCGCCGGTCCCCCTCCTCCAGAGTGTTCGCTGCTGGAGTATCGTGAGGCGACTCCAGAGCTCTAGGTGAGACGGGCGCAGTACCGGGGCGTTCCGATAGGGTTCTCTGTGTTGCAAACATCTGTTCAAAGATGTAAAAGTTGAGAATGAAAGACATTTTGCTTGAAGAACTGTGTGTTATTGTGTTCTCTCTCACACTCACCATGGAATTTATGCGCTGTTGGTGTTCAGTGTAAACTGTACAATACGTACGTGTGTTTATCACCACGATAGTCAGTTTATCTCCACGATATCTTCAAGGTTAATGAGTTTAAAATGAAATTGAAGTGTTTAGGAAGCATATTCGGGGTTTCAACTATAAAAATAGGCAACTTTAGGCATTTTTTTTTAAAAACATGAAGAAATATATTTTCCATAGAGAAAATGAATTTATACACACTGAAGGAACTTCCAAACTTTTGCATGACTAGTTATGCTGAAAAAAGTGATGTACTGAGTGTACATCATTCCCACATGAATTAAATATATTACAGCAACACAAAACAACTCAACTGAAAGACCAACACTGGGCAAATTTCCTGTGGTGATTCGCCACTAGCATTACAATCAGTCCAAGACTAGGTCTAATCAGGCCTAAACGGAACATCTGGGCTACCTGATATGGTCGAAATCAGCAGTTTCTCTACTTTCACATGTAAACTGAGTTTCAGGCATGCATGCTAAAACTAGTCTAGCAATCATTATAACTGGCCAGGACAACACGGGCTGTAACACACACAGTGCGGACCCACACACCTGGGACCACACTATTGACTCCCTTAATAAAGGTAAACTTTAACCGTAAAATTTGACTTTGTCCATCATCATTTCCTTTCTTCTACACAAATAAAGAAAAATAATGTACAAATACACCTGAATAAAGTCTTCACTCTATTAGATTAGAGCATTAGATTTCTTTGCTATTGTTATTTGTACCTTTAAAAAGTTTGATAAGAAGACACTTCTCAGTCTCCCTTGCTCCTAGTTCTTTTGGGAAGTTTTAGAACATGTAGTCATACAGCTGTATTCTATCTGTTTCACACAAGGGGGAGACATAGATCCACCTAAAATAACAGTATTGTATTAAAGGTTTTACAGACAGACCATTAGAGAGCACCTAGAGCACAATCCATTGGAGCTAAATTAAATTAAACTACAGTGGTCCCCAGTGGTTAGATTATTTTAAATGGCATCTAACAAGGCCAAAGCATCTGAAATTCATAAGCCTATCCGTACTGAAAAGATGTTGAGTTGGGGAGTCCTTGCTGGCGAAGCAGAGAACCGACAGAGAGCCTATGCTTGCATAAAGCTTAGAAATGCAACTAAAAATGTATTGCACATTATTAATCACCCAAACTGCTCCCTTAAGCTACGGTTCTTACACCAAATATAGTCTTTGGGTCAGAGAGTGGCCTAGATGTTGGAGAGTTGCCCTGCAACCAGAGGGCCATGGGTGGCACCACTTAGGTACCTTTGAGCAAGGTTCTATTCCCACACGGCTGCCTACGACTAAATGGAATAGATTTCATGCTGTTCACACTGTGTGCAGTGCTGTGGTGTGTTCACACGTGACAAAAAGACACTGTACACTTACACTTTACACAATATACTTGGCTCTGTATTAAGTCATCTCAAACAGACACCACCAATAAAATGGTACGAATGGGCTCACCTCTTTCTGGTGATACTTGATGGCCAGTTTGAGTCTGGCCAGGTCATTGTTGCTCTCGTCCTCCAGGGGATTCACATCATCTCTATAGTTGAGAATAAGCTCCAGCTCTCTGGAGCTGCGTGTCTGATCCAACAAGTTCTTGGCAAACTGCTTACACTGTTGGGATAGCTCCTCATATTCAGACTTAAACTCATTTTCCACCTTACTGAGCTCTTGCAGCTCCCAGCTGAGGCGGAAGGAGGTGAGGAAGGGGTCCTCGCTGGACAGCGCAATGAGTGAGGGGCTGGACAGGGCACGGTAGATGTTCAGACGTGAACGTGAGTGACGCAGACTGTCCACGTCAGAGCTGGACACACACTCCACACAGTTGCAGCGCACCTCATGTGGCTGGGGCACCGACACGCCTCTCTGTACCAGTAGCTTGATGATTTCATAGTTGTTGGTGTGGGCAGCTAAGATAATGGGCGTAATGTCAGGGGTGAAGTCAGAGAACTGCTTGTCCAGCAGGATTGGAGGAACCTGAGTAAAAGATTCCAAATCAACCTTTCAGCAGGTCTAAGCAGAAAATACAGGTTTATTATTAATAGTAACTAGATGGCTATATAGATTATTTTAATGTCGTTAACAGACTGAATATTTTTGCTTAAAAACAGTAATAAATATTGATCCTGTCATCACATGTGGAAAACCAATCATCTACAAATAAAGATACACCATGATACCTATGCATAGCACTATTCCTATGAAGCACTGAAATGCCATTTATTGTAATAGAGTGCAGATGGTGCCCCGATGTGGAGAAACTTTAGGCTGTTAAATGTGAGTGAGTAAGCGAGCAATGGGGTGGGGGGAATGAGTGAGTGAGACAGTGAGTGAATGGAGAGGGGGGGAGTGAGTGAGTGAGACAGTGAGTGAATGAGTGGGGGGGTGAGGGAGTGAGTGAGACAGTGAGTGAATGAGTGGGGGGGTGAGGGAATGAGTGAGACAGTGAGTGAATGAGTGGGGGGGTGAGGGAATGAGACAGTGAGTGAATGAATGGGGGGTGAGGGAGTGAGACAGTGTTGTGTTGGTTAGCAATAGACTACTTTTAAGTCAGCAATTAAAAATGCAGGTATAGGTACAGAATTTCAGTGCACCACTAAAATCGGTAATATTTCTTAAATACTGAACAAACAACCAAACTGTACAGATCTTGCCATTTTTGTCTCCAAAAAAGGTCATTTTATAACAGAAATAAAACACTTTTAAATTGTAAATGTAAATTAATGTAACAAATAATTTTGAACAGCTTCATTGCTCTGTTCATCATAAATTTTGCAGGTAACATGAAAGAGCACATTTTTAAAAACTGTTCTGTCAGCAATGATTTATAAGACATGCGCACTGGTTCTGCAGATGTGTGCTTGAGTGCTTTGATATGCATGTAAATATTATAAGCCACATTATGACCAGCCATCACTGTATGATAAATGCTCGTCAGAAAAGTATTTAATTGCTATTGTGTGAAATCCCCCAATCTCAACAATACAAACTTATAGAGATGGAGTAGGACTTAACTGTCCACCTCAACTGGGGTTTTTACATATAGCTCTGCTGCATGGAGTCCAGGATCTTTATACAGGTACCAAGCCCACCTTAAACTAATGTGCTTGTGATTGAAGTCTTTCCCATGCCCCTTCATTCTAAATGTGCTGCTAGTTGTTGTTGACATGCTCTCCATAACATTTCTCAAGTGGAAAAATGTACATTTCCAGTCAGATTTGAGGCAGTCAAGCAGACGTTACATTCCTCTCTGCCAGATAAATTAGATGCCTTTCGCGTGCTAGCAGCTATTTACTATAACAAATGCAGCCGGCTTTGGCACAATTATCAGTTTTGCTCCGCTGGGACATTACTTATTGGACGAGCTATTTACCAAAATGGGCTGGCAGCTTCTAGCTGTGGAAAACAAACCTTATTCTTTGATATTTCTTTTCCTGTCGGATGTGTAGAACCTAAGTCCTGCAGTGTGTACGGACATTGTGAGCTCCTAAAATTGTTTTGCCACTTTTGTTTGCTCTAAAGTACATCAATTAGGAAAACCAAAACACCTGCATTCCAGATTATGCAAGAAAAGCAAGGATTGTGTGTGTGATCAGTACTGTGTTTACATGTGTGAAATACACAGTAAGTGTGTCTTTAAGTGTTGAATGTGAGCTCAGTTTGTTTCCTCTGTTAGGAAAGACGAATAGGGGAGGAAGGAAAACAAAGAAAAAGTTGAGTTTGTGCAAGAACATTATGTTGGAGTGTCAGCTAGCATTTTTGCAATGATATCTGATAGCAGGACGAAACCGTCTTGCATGAAACACTAACAAAAAGGGCCCTAAATGACTTGGAAGTATAGTTCCAGAAAAATAACATGCACAGAACCTTCTTGTTGGGTGTGGACGCCTTTTGCTGAAGCCCACTTTTGAACAGGTCAGTCATTTTTTTCCACCTACCCTCCTCCTTATTGTCAAATATGATGAGAAACCCAGCACCCAGCCAGCGCACAAGTCAGTGGCAGCCTTGAAAGGCCTTGCAAAGGCAAAAAGCTGCCCTTCAACCAGCATGAGATAAACCTCAACATAATGTAAAAGGTTCAATGCTAAGCCAAAAAATCTGTAATTTCAGGAGTGTGTGAATTGTAAGTGACTGGTCCTACCTGCATGCCTCCACTGGGCTTCTTGTGGTTGAGTAGAAGTTCCACAGCCCCCACCACCTCCTTGCGTATGGCATGGAGTAGAGCATCACCCACATAAACGTTAAAACTGAGCAGCAGCTCGATGATCTCCAGGTTCTCATTTTCAATGGCAATGAGGAGGGCTGTGCGGCCAAGCGGGTCAATGCAGTTAATGTTGATTTTGAAGTAGATCTCAGCCTCTTCCAGGGCCTGCTTGACGCTGGCATAGTCACCCTTCTCCACAGCACTCAGGTATGTCTTCTCCAGAGGAGACAGCTCCGACTCAGCCCGCACAATCCGCAGTGGGATGCGGTCTCTGTACGAGGAGCTGTCCGCTCGGCGGTAGTACAGCTGGGACATTGCTGCTAGGCCATTTTACACGGAGTCTGAGTAAACAGGCAGTGGGTTAGCATATCTCTGACCATTACATTCAATTATACACTATTTGGACAAAAGTATTGAAACACCTGACAGCTATAACAGCTTCCACTTCTCTTGGAAGGCTTTCCACAAGACTTTGGAGTTTCTATGGAAACGTGTGTGTGGTCATTCATACTGTAGAGCATTTGTGAGGTCAGACACTGATGTTGGACGAGAAGCAGTGCAGGCGCCAAGGGGGGGCACTCGAAGGCATTGCCCCCCCAGTGAGTCGCCACGCACCCCCTACGCTGATGGTACACACATTTGGGCTGGTGCAGAAACTCGCTGTCGAACGATATCAGAAGGGGCGTCAGTGTGGAATGCTGTTAGCACCCCCCCAGTCTGTTAAATGGCTGCCTTACACATTCTCTCTAACGCCGGCCCTGAAGAGAAGAGAAGGTGCTGGATGGGGTCGAGTTCAGTTCTTCCACACCAAACTCATCCAGCCATTTCTGTATGAACCTTACGTTGTGCTCTGGGACACAGTCCTGCTGGAATAGAAAAGGTTCTTCCCCAAACTGTGTCCACAATGTTGGACGTATGGCGTCCAAAATGTTTTGGCATGCTAAGGCATTAAGATTAGGACCTTCACTTGAAGTAAGGGGCCCAGCCCCGAACAGGTGTGTCTCAATACTTTTGTTCATATAGCATAGTTCTTCAAGAATATAATTTAATTCATGATCACAGACAATTCAACACCATCATTTTGATGCAGTTAACACACAGATGTGACAGAACTACTGTGCAGACACACTAGTGGAATAGAAGCAATAAGAACAATATTTCTGTCATATTTAAAAATACTAGTATATTTTATGTATATTTAATGAAATATATTGGAATTGGTTATTAAAGCTATTTTACTAGTGCTAAATCTAAATGTTATGACCAGGAACTGAGTTCAACTCCTGATGCCACAGCTATTGGAGGGCAGGTGTCTAAGAGGTACAACTAAATGTGCTGCTCTTCAGGTGAAGAAAAAATAGCTTGGGTTCTCTTTCCATGCCCATCCACAAGGGTGCTGGCCAGTTCTCTGATGAGATACTTACAGAAAAAAAGCAAAATAAGCTTCAAGAGGAAAAGGAGAGGGACAACTGAATGGGTTTTGGTTGATGAGGGCTGTAAATGTACATTATGAACAAAATGGCTTTCAGCAATGAAAGCCATTAACGTCACACCCTGCCATCCATTAAGTCTACTCTCAGGCCTCAGTCGGTTGGCCTAATCATGAAAAGTACATTTGTTAAGTGCTCACTGTCTGAAAAAAAACCCCACTTTTTTCATTAACTTCTTTTCATTAACACGGCAAAATTCTTCATACGAAATCTCAAGAGAAGAGCCTGATGATTCACAACAATGTCGTCATTACCAGTAACATCTAAGCAATAATATGAGCAGTTTTTGAAGGGGACACAAATAATACAATCAAATTGTACTAAATAAAACATGGAATTAAAAGAAAGGTTTAACATTTTATTTAAAATTAATAAAGACACTTAAGAACAGAATAGAATTTGATTATACAAAAAAAATACAGTGGAGTCAGTTTGGACGTAGCACAGTGCTCATTCAGTAAATGCACAGCTAAACAATATGCAAATTGTGACCGTTAATGTTAAGTTAACATTAAGCCAAGTCGTCACAAATAAAACAATGCATGGCACATTAGTTGCAGTGCACTATGCAACAAGCTATTGTAAACAAGCTAAAGTTAAATAGATAAGTAATATTTTAATCGCTAATATAGCAGCTTCATGGAAAATTACATCAGTAATCAGCATTTTTGCCACAACTTATTTATGAATAAGTCTGCATCAACATTACAGAGAATCGCTTTATTTAAAGTGAATAAAATACCCTACTTACTGGAGTTTAACATTAATTGAGCCACAGCCACACACCTGACTGGTGTGTAGAGTAGGTGAGAAAGCAGGCAGTGGGCCAAACCACGGTGAGGAAGGGGAACTCAACTGTTTCTTAATTGCATTTTTTTTCCTGCTTACACACTTATTTTAGGTATACAGTAAACCTCCAGTTTTACGCGGACTGGGACTCGCGGATCCAGTCACACGCGTTTTTTTTTCAAGAACGAAACTGATCGTTTTAGTGGAAATATTCAAAACAACGCGGAACCTGCAAATATTCTTTGCTTTTTTCGTGGCAATATGTTGTGTTTTTTTTTAACTCATTTTAGTACTTCTGGCTCCCCGTGCATGGACTCTAAACCTCTCTCGCTCTCTCTTACTCTCTCTCTCTGTCGTTCTCTCTTACTCTCGCATTTTCTCTGTATGTATCTCTCTCTCGCACGCGCTCTCTCTCTCTCTCGTTCGTGACTTCTCCCGAGGGCGTGTCTCTTTCTCCGTTTCTCTCTCTCTCTCTCTCTCTCTCTCTCTCTCTCTCTCTCTGTCACTCTCTCGTGCGCGCGCGCGGGCGATCTCTCTCTCTCTCTCTGTCTCTGTCACTCTCTCGGGCGGGCGCGCGGGCGATCTCTCTCTCTCTCTGTCTTTCTCTCTCTCTCTCTCTCTCTCTCTCTGTCACTCTCTCGGGCGGGCGCGCGGGCGATCTCTCTCTCTCTCTGTCACTCTCTCTCTCTCTCTCTCTCTCTCTCTGTCTCTCTCGCGCGTGCGCGCATTCTCTCTCTGTCTGTCTCGCTCTTTCTCTCTCGCTTTCTCTGTGTCTCTCTCTTGTTCGTGACGTTTCCGTATTTAAACCTCGGGTTTATCTTTACATTTTCTTTAAGGGTAATGTATTAAACTGAGTTTTAATGAAATTAAAGTGTTCTGGGAGCACATTTGGGGCATATTTAGAGTTTACAGCATTAAAATAAGCATTTTAAGGCATTTCTTTGACCAAAACACAACAACATGGTTTTTCATTATACGCGGGTGCTCGTGTAACGTAACCCCCGCGAATAATGAGGGTTTACTGTACATACATTTATTTTTCACAATAGAGAGTGCGATTTTTTTATTATGTTTTTTGGAGGAGGGACATCCCTCGGATGGGGGATCCCGCCCCCCCCCCCCCGGATTTACTCCCATGCTCTGAGCTAATTAAAATAAGTTATTACATGCGTTACAGCTGAAATGCTGTTTATTACAGTAAACTCCCGATTTGTTGTGGTGTGTAATGTTAATAATAACAATAATACATTTTTACAACTCTCAAGGCCACTTTACAGAGGTTATCTAGAACTAAAAGTTAAATAATAGATGAATTAAATTAAGAAGAGTTTCTAATCAGTTTTAAGAGTAAATTCTATTACAAAAAATGTTTTAAGTCCTTTTTTTAAAGCAGATTGTGTAGTCCTCAGATTTTCAGGGAGGGCGTTCCACATTGGGGACCGTAAGCGTAGTTAGTTTAAGTGCACTCTCCACGGATACGGTGGGCCAGCTGAATATCGTTAGGCATGATGGTGACTTGGCATGGATGGTGCACAGGTTCGTGTCCTCAAACTGATCCACTGATCCAGTGCATAGTTCATATGAAATGTCTTTTTTAACTTTAGGTATCAAAGCCTACAATATGTTATATATATCCCTTGCTACAACAATTATGGTTTAGCAACAGGTTAATGTCCATTACAGGTTTGGACTTGACTAAGGTCATATTGCCATTGTCACCAGTTACTAAACCATAGATGGTGCTCACAAGTGATGAAGCTTGTAGAACTGAAACTGGCCCCAGCCTTTGAAGCAAAGCTTGAACACCAAACTGTGCTGGGCACTGTCCCTCTAGGACAGGGGTTGGAAATCCCTATCTAACATTGTATAGATTTTTGAACCCTAAAAACATTCACATTCTCAAAAAGCATCTACCAATAGGCATTGGTTAATCAGACCCAAACAAAGAATCTGAAACTGGACCCCAAAATAGGTCTCCCTGAAGAAATATGATGTAGTACAGAAACCTGCAAGCCTCAGGAATGATCAAAAACAGCCTCATGGAAGCACCAAAAGGCAGAACAAGGAGAGGAACATGGCTGAGCATGGTTTGAGGCTGTCGTCATGAAGCACTCTCTGAAACCACACAAGCAAAAAGTAACAGCACAAGCTGCCATTTGGAACCTGTGGCAGCCAGCTGAGGCTGAATGTGTGGGGAAAATCAAAACAATGACCAATATTTCAAATGTTTTAATTATTTCTATTAAATAAGCTCTAGGCCTTTTTAATGGCCAAGAAGACCACTTTTTCTGGCTTGCGTTTTGAACACTGTATGTAATACGTGTAGAATCCTCAATAT
>JBBJLR010000037.1:9110543-9125972 GCA_037577145.1 Brachypetersius gabonensis
AAACAATCTGCTGATCTATTTACTTTTTCCCTTCAGAGAATCCAAAAGCCAACAAATAGTGTGTATGTAACATAATTCTTTCATAAATTGGATACATGTAATATTCAGTCCTATACAGTATTCTAAATCATCCTATAGTTCCACTGCACAATATTTTTTAATTCATCAACTCTGTGAGTGACATTTCATGCCAATGTCTTTTAAATTCCCACACAAGCACAACTCATTCTGCTTTATTAGATTAGTGAACACCTGAATCTTATTTAATGAGGAAAAGTATAATAAAAGCACTGCCGTAAGCAACACTCTCCCCTTGTAATGTAACGAGTTGGATGGCAAAACACTACTAGAAGTACATCATTATTGTAGTCCTTAAAAACCAAGGCAAAGCTGCTGCTCAGGTCAATATAAAAGATGAACCTGAGAAACTGAACATTTCTGCAGTTGTCTCTTATTATTTTCCAGAGCTATATTTTAGTAAAAGATAGATAAACATACTCCGGCACTGACACTGCAAGCCTTCTATTCCGAAGTGCGGTAAGACATTTCTATGAAAAATGTTTGCAGTTTCAGTAGACTATGTGACATAACAAAGTATTGTCAGTAAGCATGTTTTGTCAGTAAAAGACTATATAGTTTCAGAAAAATCTAAATAAACATAGTGCCTATTGTCAACAAAAACATTTTTTTAGGTAGCATCACCACACCAAACCCGGCAGCCAGTAGTTTTCGTTTGACAAGAGTTTTCATTGCATTCCCGTCAACATTTTTCTCAAATTTCATGCAGCCCTCCTTGATCAATTTGTTTGTGTCCCCACTCGCACAAAGTCTACATGGTTTGAGTACACTGGTGTAAAGAGAAAAAAATACCTACTAACTGCTAACAATCAAAACAGGTGGTCCGAGGTGGTCTGAATGTGGGGGGGCCAGTGTGCTGAAGTTCAGGAATGTCCCTGCCCTCACTGTGAGAGGACACAGCAGTAAGGATTCTGAACACTGCTAGCTAAGGCTCCTGAGCTGCTCCTGTTCCCTCTGTAGTCGGCAGTAACAGCATCCAGTCTGTGACCTGGTTTTGTCTCAGTCATAATGTGTCACAGTGCCGGAGTCTAACATGACAGAGCAGCAGAAAAAAATCTAACTACCTGACTGAGACGCTCATCCATACCAAGCGAATTCTGTGCTGTGTCGCAGTGAAAAGAGAGGGGGAGGGTGACTAGCCGTTTTAACACAGAGCTATTAATATGTCTTGCAGTAAACACACTGTTATGTAACTTGGTGTAACTGTGAAACTACAGCATATACCATGTTGTGATTCTTAGTCATCCACCTGGAGTTTCTCTGACCTGCATGCTTTAGTTCTTGGTCATCAATCCTGGAGGGCCCAAGTCTAGCTCAGTGAAGGGTTGTTAGCTATTTGGTTATTGATTTATTACGTGATCATGTGTGTAGCATTTCAGTGAACAGCTATTTTGATTAAGTGAAAGTTACCATTCTGTCATACATGACACAGTGCGAACAGCACAAAATTGTGAAGCAGCGGGCAGCCAGGACCACAGCGCCCGGGGATGGTACCTTTCTCAGGGTACCTCAGAGGTCCTTACTCGTCTTCCTGATCGTAGATAATAAACTATTCCATCGCACCTTATTCAGTTCTTCTTCTTTTGCCACTGCATCCCCATCCCAAACCTCGACCTCCACCCAAACAGTTTCTGCATTGGTTCCCACACTTCTCCTACCAAGTAGTTTGTTTAAATTTAAGATATGCCATCAAATGTTTTATTTTTTTTTTAGACTTTAAATTTAGAGGAGAGTAAGCATGTTTACAACAAATGGTAGCGCAGGAGTTAGTGCTGTTGCCTCACAGCAAGTAGGTCCTGGGTTCGACTCCCAGGTTGGGCGCAGGGTCTTTCTGTGTGGAGTTTGCATGTTCTCCCTGTGACCGCGGGGGTTTCCTCCCACCACCAAAAACATGCGTGCTTTGGGGTTAGGTTAATAGAGCACTCTAAATTGGCCGTGAATGGTTGTCTGTCTCTGTATGTGGCCCTGCGACGTGACTGTCCAGGGTGTACCCCGCCTTCGCCCATTGCAGCTGAGATAGGCTCCAGTCCCCCCTGACCCTGAGTGCGGGGAAAAAGGGGTAGATAATGGATGGATGGTTACATTTTTCATTTTTGCCACGTCTTTTGGAATGCACCTTTAAGAATACGGCTTCTTAGGGAACCAGAGTGGTCAGTCTGTGCCAAACAACCATTTCTGACTCATTTTACTTTGGAACAGCTTGGAATGGGAAAAAACACTGGATAGGTGCAGGATAGAGGTAGTACTGGATAGGTGCAGGATAGAGGGTACTCCAGGACTGGGACTGAGAAACACTAGATGGTCTGGAGCAGGGTAAAAGTCACCCATGATGAATGACAGGGCCGTTTTCACTATGAATTAGGTGGCTCAGGGCTGGTGGAGCCAGTCACAATGTGGAAGTTATGGGAGAGTTTCTTCAGGCCTGCATTGCATGGAAAAGAGTGCATACATCACTCATGGGGAGCCTATTTATTTTAATGTCATTACAAATCATGGTTACAGTCGATATTTATAAAGGCCAAAAATATGATGAAATGATCTCAAAGGGAAAGCGTGCACCACTTAGTCCGTCGTGCTCTCAGGGGACCTTTGAATGCACAGTACAATAACCCCTTTTTCGGCAGAGCATAATGGAATAGCAACTAAGAATGTCAGGCAGGAAATACTGTAATGTCCTTTGGGTCTTCTTTAGGAAGATCCATTGCTAGCCTTTGGACATGAAGCATTGTCTTCATAAATTTTGTTCCCAGAATAAGTTATTTTATTACAGTCTTAATGAAGATTCAGTGTGCCATAGGTAAGAGATGAGATAATCAAGAAAGGATGGCGAACAAACCCTAACAGGTGTTTGTTTCTACATTCAAAACCCTAGTGAAGGTAACCAGGACTTTATAAGAATAATCAGGTGTGATGGTGCCCCACACTAGGCCATGAACAGAAATTTTTGTAGACATTTGTAGACGCCTCAGCGTCAGAGGTACGAGGCGACGCCCCCTGAGAGAAGTCGACAAGCTGTGTGCTTTTTGCTCTCTTGCTCTCATTTTTTATAGTCCCTTCGTAATGAGGGTGGAAACTTTGCTGCATAGAGGGGAATATAAACACAAGACCGCAACCAGACGAGAGGCAGTAGGTGACAGAAACACATCACATGTGTGGAGATACTTCACTCTAGACCAGTGGTTCCCAACCTTTTTTTCCTTGAAGCCCCCTTTGCCTGTGTCCAAGACAAGCCAGGACCCCCAACTCCTACCCCCATAGACGCCCAAAAAGAATAAAATGATTAATTACAAACACTTATTTGCAAAAAAATAACAGTGGTTGTAGGTTTTTGCTCTTATACTCTTATACACACACACACTTTTACATTTCACCCTTTAAGAATTTATTGTGTACAATTATAATTTTGGTAAACTCAATTCAGACAAAATTCTGCGCACCCCCCTGTGATCTCTAGCGCCCCCCTAAGGGGGGCCCGGACCCCAGGTTGGGAACCACTGCTCTAGACACACAAACCACAGCCATCTGAAATGCTATCGGCTAGCTAACATGAGTGATGCCTGCACTGCAGGAAGTTGTCCAGCCCAGAGGAGCAGAGTAGCTTTACAGAAAAGCCCCTGGTTGAAAAGAAAAAACAGCAGACACAGATGTTCCCACTTTCTGTTGTACACTTAAATTGACCAGAAAATTCAAGGTATTGTCCTATGGTTTTTTTGTTTTGTTTCATTGTCATGTTGACTGTCACGTTTTGTCATGTTACAGCAGAATAAAAATTGCTCATTGCTGGACACCTGAGTTCCTCCGCTGCGTTTGTGTGATGACGTTATCAAACGACTTGTCAACTCGACTTCGACGTTATAAGTCGATCTGAAAAAATCTGAAGCTGTTAATGCCTTTCCCCACACGCACCTAAAAATACTCACACACATACCTGAATGCACCCACATGCATCTGTATGCACATATAGGCATGCACACAATCAGATAAATATGATTACTTGCACACCACACCCCCAACACTGTCACAGCCTTTGCTTATGCAATGACACACTAAATGACTATGAAATGGACCGATCTTGCTAAATGTCACTATTGATTTGTTGGATGGGGCTCAGTGCATCAAATTCTTCTGTTCCCTGGCAGAGGAGGATTTGTGCATGCATGAAAGGGAAATAGCCATGGTGGAGAGCTCCTCTGAGACCAGTATGTCTACTGCAGCTGTTTAAATCCCCATTACTATCAGCCACACAGAGACCCCTGCAGTTAAAACTGATCGGCTCTTATCCTCTGGACAAGCAAAGGGCCAGATACTGCTCACTGCAGTGGAGCTTGTTTCGGATCCAAATTAATATTTATTGAGGCAATATGATAGGAGCAATCACATTGGGAGGGAAAGGAGATAGCTGCACTCACTGCAGTGAAAGAGATGTATTTTAAACCTTCAAACTCAAATAATGCCACCATGTGTGTTTGGACCCAGATCAACTTTTGGTCCCCTTAAGAATCTTTTGAAGAATTATTTTGTAAAGAACATTTTAAAACCTCCATCATTGGCTCAATATCAAAGGTTTTTTTCCCTAATGTGGTCCAACCAAGCCAGGAATCTTCGATGAATGTGCATTGCCTGCAATTGGATCATAACCTGATTTATAATATTGTTTTAGGACTGTCTTTTGCACATTTCGGGCTACAGATGACTATTTTACAAAGGTTGCATTGTTCCGTTGCAAAAAATGTAAATGATTCTTGACTTGGATGCAAGTGTAGCAGGATAAAGATTTCTTGTTCTGGCTTTTGGTCCAGATGATTTTACTAATCACCATTGGAGGATGCACTATAAAATAGAGTGCTCCCCTAGACTCACTACTTCCTGTTGAATGGGAATTGCTTTAGTGCACCTTGCTCTCATGGCACATGCAGGTAAAGAATCTCCACTCTTACCTCCAGTTTGGTGTGAGTTGGCTTAAGCTGCTTAGATGGTTGTGGTCTATCCTTTTACAGGTGCCTTGTTCTTGCTGTGGCTTCCTTGCTCCAAGTAGTGGCTGGTATGGCTGACTGATGCTGGTAGGTTCTGTTCTGTTCTGTATTCTGTTGTGCATTGTTTGCTGACAGTCTTATAATGGGGTTTTGCCAGAGGGAATCGCTGAAGTGGGTTAAAGACCGCTGATTCCTCGCCCTCCGTCATGCTGGCTGTCATGCTCGGACGGAATCAGCCTGTAGTCAGTATTCTTCACGTTAAGGTGGACACGAAAGGAACCCTGCTGCTTTGCCTCTATGGGTGAGTTATTTGTCTCTACTGGTGCCACTAACTGCTTCTGGTTTTGCTGGCCTTGTCGACTGTTTTGCCTCCTGTAGTGTTGACCTCACTGGTGTGTGTGGGTGCCTTGTCCCGTGATCCGGTCTTTGTGGGCCCACCCTACCAATAGTACGTAAAACGAAGCTTTTGATGGATGGAATCACGTCTCCTGCCTCTTGAGTAACGAACTTGAGTGTCCTTCAAACCATTGGTTTTTAGCCAAAGGTTTTATTTTCCTAGGGTGAAATTCCCAAGGTGGTGTAGTCGGTTTAGTCTAATCAGAGCAGTTGTGAGCATCCATTGGAGCGTCTGTCACCCTTAAGAAGGTGCAACCTACAATCCCCCCTTGGTGTGGTCAGGAACAGCTAGGATTTATTAATTTCTTTATTTGGGAGAGCACCCAGCTTCTCCTCCTCTCACCCTGTTCAGCAGAAAGACGCAAGAGCAGGCACTAATTCTTCCTTATCAGGGTTTATTTACAAAAGAAAGCAATACAAAGGGCACACTGGCCAAAAACTGGCGTGGTGGGGTGTTTCGCGGACCTCAAGGAAAAGCCAGGCCCGCGATCTGCTCCACAAGCCATTCCAACAGCACCTTTAGGTCTGGAGGCTCCGCTGGACCTCCCCTGAGGCAGCGGTGTGTGGAGGGCTCTGCTTTGAGGCTTTTGGCCGCCGTGGGAGCCGCCATTTTGACTTCGCCATGATTCTTGGGCCAGCGCTCGGGAGGACAGCTGGGACGTCTGGAGGAGCGGATTCAGATGTTTCTCGAACCCCTTCCGCGAAAACTTCCAGAGACAAAACCGTCAGTTTGTCCCCCAGTCGGCCACTCCAGCCGTAAATTCGTCCTCCGATCTAATGTATCCCAGCAGCTCCTGTGGGGTGTACCGACTTGCTCTGGCCGGTTCCTCCCTGTGCTGGGGCCAGTACGCCCCACTTACCCAGTTGGCCACGGGCCTGCTGCCTCTTTTTGTCTAGTGGGACATTCAGTCACGTTTTGGCTGTGCCTGTTCAGCAGAGAGACGCAGGAGCAAACACTCATTCTTCATTTTCAGGGTTTATATACAAAAGAAAACAAAACAAAGGGCACAGTGGCCAAAAAGTCCAAAACAGAAACAATCGTTAAACCAAACACAACTCTGTCTTTGTGTTTGTTAGGGTATTGAACATCCAAAACTAACAGGCTATTTATACAAAAACTTAAAACACGCGTGAATCATCTGTCTCATACCTGGCAGCTGACAACCTTCATCTGCCAGCGATGAGACCACTCCCCCAGCCCTACTACAAAAAGCCCTACTACAAAACTTCAACCACAGTGGCCAACAAATAGTTAATGTATGGCCTCTCACAAAGAACCCTTTGTGGCATGTTTTTAAAGACATGATACTGAACCTTTCTCACCTAACATTTACAAAAATTATACCTTACAGAACAACCCATTAAAGGCACCTATAAAATCAACTAAACAATACAATTCTTTACTTTTATAGGCAAAGACAATGTCAGCAAACACCAGTGAATAAGCATAAGTGCACCAGAATTCAGAAATATTTACAAATAGTTTTTAGACCAATAAACATTTTTAAAGATATAGCTGTCCCCCTCAGAAGGTGTTGTTCATATTTTCCCACTTGACAAATTAGAACATAAGCCTGCTTAATTCTATGTATGAGTGTGTGTACATTGAAAAGTGTGCTTTATTTTTAGCTAGCATGAAGCTATAGAAACATAGCTGATGCAGTTCACTCTCAAAAGAAAAACGTTCTTTGTGTAAATGTAGACATTTGCGTAAGTGTGTGAACACAGAACAATATCTCATTTCAGATTAGCCAATAAGTTAAGATAACCAGTATCTAGTTAGCCAAATTGGAAGCATAGTGATGGTCCTGGTTGTCTCAAGCAGGAGAAAAATAAAGCACAACTCTAACATTGACTATCTTGGCTTCCCATTTGGGCCAGTTTTTGACCAGTGGAAAGATGCCCTTACAGAACCATGGTTGGTACACCACACTTCTATGAATAGGTTGGAATTGGCCCTGTTGCAAATTGGTAAAAAGTGGGTTAAATGAATGAGTATGTGAAGGACACTGAAATGATGTATTATGGATAGGCAGGATTAACCTGTCACTGGGCCCATGATCCAATACAACTAGTTTGTATGGAACACAGCGAGATGTCTAGTTGGATGTCTATGGGTGTACCTGGCTTCCTTAGTTTTGCAGATTGTGCACTGCTGTCCTGGTGGGCCAGAGTCAGTGCTGTAACGATTGGGTGGAGGGGCTCAGTGGGTAGAATACTTGCCTCCAGACCAAGAGGTCATGGGTTCGAATCCTACCTTCAGCACCACCACTGGGCAAGACCCTTAACCCCAAGTTGCTCCAGGGAGAGTCTGCCCCCTGTAGTTATGGAATGAAAGTCGCTTAAAAGCCGTAAATGTAACAACCACTACAAGTGGTAAATCATGTATTGAATCAAATGTGCTCAAGCAGGGTAAAAACTGATGATCTTTGTTCTTAACCCTGTGATTACTCAAAATATTAAAAATTAAGATCCCACAGTTTTCTGTATGCCATAAGAATTGTTTTTCTTTTTTCAACAACACTTTTTAGAACCATTTATTGTTTGTTCCTTTAAAACCTTGCTAATAAGTTAGGCCTTTTTTTTTTTTACACTTTTTTACTAATATGTGTTACTGAGACTATACTACCAGAAAGCACGACTAAGTATTTGGTCAAATAATTGTATGTAAATTCTTAAGGAATATAAAACACAAATCTATTATAAAAGGTATAATCCTCAAATAAAAATTGACATCCTAATAATGTTCATACTGTAATTACAACTTATTTTTACATTATTAACATTTTAATGAAATAAATCATTGATCACAAAACACAATTACAACCTCACATTGCACAACACACAATCCAACAAAGTTTGTGCTTTTGTTAAATTTGCTTCAGCTTCAGGAGTAACAAAATGTCAAAACAACGCACTTAAAGCTGTGAAATGATATGGAAAATATTAATTGAAATGAAGGATTCACAACTGACATACACGAATTGGACAGATACAGATCTCAGATACAGATCTATAAACGTGATCAAAGATTTCATGCAGTTTCGATGCTGCATTTGTGTACAGTTCCTTTTGACCCAAAATGAACACTATGCATGACAAAGACTCTAAACTTTAAAAAAATTAAGACTGTTTCAAAGAAAGACTTAATTCTTTAGTTTCTGGCATTTGTGTATCGAGAGTCAACTCCTTAGGACACAGTTCCACAAAGAAATGAAAGACACTTCTTTAAAGAGACTAATATATAAGTACACACATGGACAAAATTGTTGGTTCCCTTTGGTCAATGAAAGAAAACCTCACAATGGTCACAGAAATAACTTTAATCTGACATAGTAATAATAAATAAAAAATGTATTAATGTTAACCAATGAAAGTCAGACATTTCAACCATACTTCAACAGAATTATATAAAAAATAAACTAATGGAACAGGCCTGGACAAATATGATGGTACCTCTAGAAAAGACTGAAAATAATGTGACCAAGGGGGACATGTTAATTCAAGGTGTGTCCACTAATTAGCTTCACAGGTGTCTACAATCTTGTAATCAGTCAGTGGGTTTATATATAGGGCTCCAGGTAGTCACTGTGGTGGTTGGTGACGTGGTGTGTACCACACTCAGCATGGACCAGAGGAAGTGAAGGAAAGAGTTGTCTCAGGATATTCAAAAGAAAAAATAATAGACATGCATGTGAATGGTAAAGGCTATAAGGCCGTCTCCAAGCAGCTAGATGTTCCTGTGACTACAGTTGCACATATTCAGAAATTTAAGATCCATGGGACTGTAGCCTTCCTCCCTGGACGTGGCTGCAAAAGGAAAATTCGTGACAAATCAAAGAGACGGATAATCCGAATGGTAACAAAAGAGCCCAGAAAGACTTCTAAAGAGATCCAAGGTGAACTTCCTGCTCAAGGAACATCAGTGTCGGATCGCAACCATCTTTCGCTGTTTGGGCCAAAGTGGACTATGTGGGAGACGACCAAGGAGGACATGGTTGTTGAAAACAAATCATAAAAAAGCCAGACTGGAATTTGCCAAACTACATGTTGACAAGCCACAAAGCTTCTGGGAGAATGTCCAATGGACAGATGATACAAAAATGAACCTTTTTGCCAAGGCTCAGCAGCTCTATGTTCACAGACAGAAAAATGAACCATTTCAAGAAAAGAACACTGTCCCTACTGTGAAACTTGAAGAAGGCTATCTTATGTTCTGGGGCTCCTTTGCCAGAAAGCTTTTGAAACTAATTGTCTCAGGATGAGGAAGGTAAGAGACAAGTCGACTGTCCCTTGAAAAGAGCTGTGGGACAACTTGAAAGTAGAACAAGGTATACACAGAATATTAAGCAATAAAATGCAACACATTTATCTCCATTCTTACACCCCACACAGAACTGATCTAGGTCTAATTGGTCTAGTGGACGACCCGGAGTGTTGTCCTGGATTGGAGTGTTCTGTATGTCCTGCTTGTTGCTCCCTTCTACCTTCCGTGCCAGGCCTCACATCCTCAACAAATCTAAACATTTGGAACTATGTTCTCAGACCTCTTTGGAAGGAATCTTTCAGCAAAAGGTTATGAATCTGGTCAAAAAAACACTGTTTTCAAATTGTAAAATATGGGGGTGGTAGCTTCAGGAAGTGAGGCTCCTTCCCTGCTAACAGTACAGCAGCATTACATGTCATTGACAGACACTCCAGTGATCCTCAGGACAATTTTTTTCAGGCGCTGTGGAGAGCATCCTCATACAGAACCTCACACCCTGGTACGGGAATAGCTATGTTCAGGACTGAAAAGTTCCTCAGAGAGAGATCCGTGCATCAGAACGCTGCTGCAGGTCTGTTCTCCCTCTTCTGTAGGAGATTTACACCAGGAGATGTTGGTCCAGAGCAGTTCTCATATCAAGGGACTCGTCTCAGCTCAGTAACGGACTGTTCCGCACCATCAGGGCAAAAACAGAGACTCAAGAGGAGCTTCTATCCTCAGGTCATTCAAGTCCTAAATCAGAACATGCCCCCCCTCCCCCATAGCATTAACATAAGGGACAACAGAACCTCATATCATATTCATTTCCATATTTGAGAACATTTACTGTCATATATCATATCGGATTTATTACATCACACACTGCAACACTGTACATGCTACTTATTACTCTGGTCACACTGTTTACTCTTTTAGAGTGACCAGAGTAATAACAGTGTAATGTAAAAAGAGTGATCAGAGTAATGTAAACAGTAATGTAAAAAGTGTTTACATTACTGTTTACATTACTCTGTTCACTCTGTTAATGCATTACTCTGCTCTGGTTTACATTGCTGTATTAATTTGGCACAATGCACTTTATCATTCAATTTGCACGCTGTACATATTGCTGCTACATTTGTACAAATACATATGATTAGCTTATGTGAACTAGCAGGAGCAGAGTGACTACGCCGCCTAAGAAAATTTCACCCAAAGGAATCTCCTTGTTACCAGTTTAAAGATACACAGGCTTGCTAACACAAGAAGGCGTGAGACATGATTAATTGTTCATCTGTGGTTTTATTTCAATTATAAAATTAATATTCCAAAAAATGTTTTCTTTCTTTGTATTAGGTGTTGGTGTTAGTATGATTGCTTTCTGTCTGTAATCAGGCAGCGCCATGGACAGTGAGCGAGTCACTGTTGGGTCCACCCCTCCGCGATCGATTGGCTGGTGAGCCAGTGAGGGCGGGACTTGGGCCATAAAAACATGGCCGCCGCCTGTGTAATGGTGGCTGGCATGGGAAGAACTAATCTGTAAAGACCAAACCGTTGGGATTTTAAAGATGGACTTTTTGGACTGTTGCGAAGAGACTCTGACTTTTCTGATGCGTGTGGGCCACGGTGTGCGGGTCCATGTCCAGAGGGGAAGTCAGATTGACTGTGGGCACAGCAGACACAGGGAGGGCCTTTGTGTTTGTGTCTCCTAGTTTCTGTGTTGCAGGTACAGAATTGTGGCTGGTGGACGAGCACTGAGGCCGACCAGGCAGTACCGGGAATGGCGAGGGAGAGACGAGGCCGGATGGATCACAGCTGCAGCCAGGGCCAGCGGACGTAAGTCACTCAGACCACGCTGATCTCCAGCCGGCATACAGGGAAGTGGCTAAGCTACAAGGAGTGTGTGTGGATGAAGCCAGTGGCTGGGAGGGGTATCGTAGGTCTGAGGTTGTGTGGCTTTTGTTTTCGACAGGGTCTGTGGAGTGAGGACAGGCGCTGCCCGAGAGGATACAGGACTGATTTTTTTATTTATTTCAGTTAGAGTGGGCCTCTGGGTGAAGGTACAGAGGCCTGGGACTAGTAAGGTGCACATTTGATGTGTATGTTCCCTGCAGCCTGTTTTCCTGTTCCTCTTCTAGTTTATCTTCCCCCATGGTTGTGATGCCTCCGGGTGGTTGCCATTAGAGACAGCCTTTAGGTTAACTTAGTTTAGTAGAAGTGTGTGTGTAATTGTCAGGTGGAAGCTGAACGAGAACCAGGTGGCACCTAATCACGCTCAGTTGATGTAGTTTAAGTTATGGTGCACAGGGATTGGCCAGGTGTAGGTTTAAAAGCCTGACCGTGCTTGGTCACCCAGTTTCTTGGGAGTTCTGGTAATGTGTGCTGGAGGGAAGGTGAACTATCACATATACTACAGAGAAAGTGTATCAAGAAAGGAAAAGTCGTAAGAAACTCACTATGGTCTGAGCTGGTGTGAATGTGTTTGGAATGATGTCTGGGAGTGAAGGGACTGAAGGGAGGCATGCTCCACGACGAGCAGAGAGGAAGCACGGAGTAGAGAAGCTCGAGCAGTCGAAACACGAGTGGCATGTTTCTCGGGAGGCTGTGTTCATCTATCTCTGTTCTGTTTCCCATTCAGGAGTGACTCATTGCCTCGATCACACGTGGGAAGGTCTTCAGACATTATGGGGATCCTAGCAAAGAACAGAGGACCGTACAATAGTAGCCATCTGAAGGTCACGGACTAAGACAGTCCTCTGAGGAATCATGTGGACCGAGGAAGCTCAGAGGAGTGATGGGACTCCTCGAAGTAATGAAGCTCCTCAGGATTTAGAATTGTTTGTGTTGGACTTTATGAACTTTTTGTTAACATAAACTCTCTGGAACCTTGCTGCTTGCTGCTGTCTCTCTCCCTCTGCGACATGATGATGGGGTGGGGATATAACGGGTTGTCCCGAGTGTAGTGATAAATACATGGGGTGCTTTCTTTGCTGTGTGAAAGTCCATTTGCCATGCGTAAGCTTAACCTATCTTTTGTGTCGCGCATTTTGCTGTGTCTCCCGGGGATTGGGTTGGGGTTACCACTCAAATGTGCTAGTAAAAATATACCTGCTGCGTTGGTGTCCCTCATGTGGTGTTGCACCAGGAGAACCACAGAAGGTGCCAAATAAAATCAAACCTAAGGTTGTAACCAAAATAAATAAGCTGTGGGGTTCCTTCACTCCTAGGCCACCACACAGCTTTTCTTGCCGTTGTCAGCAAGGGTCTCCTTGAGCACAACCATGAATGAGGGCGAAGCTGTAGGGGTAAGCCCCCCTGTGTGGTTCCCCTGGATTTTGGGAGGGTCATGAGTCACCAAGTTTGATGGGTCTGTCAGAACTAAGTTTTTAGAATGGAGGCAGGCCATAGAGGTTGGCATTCGGGCCCAGAACGTGTCCCCCTAGCAGCAAGTGGATTTCACTTTTGAGTGCTCTAGAAAGTAATGCTAGATGAGAGGTAGAGCTTTTGTCGAGTAGAGAGAGGGATACCTCAAAAATGTTTCCTTGAGGTATGGGGAAGATATCGGGTTGGCTAGGCTGAGGGCCGATTTTATTACGTGCCAACAGCAGCCTGGGGAGAGGGTGGGGTCATTCATCCTTCACCTCTGTGAGTGTCATTTCTGGTGGCAAAGGAAAGAGCCTGCAAGAGGGGGAGGACGATGACCTCACACTTCGGAGCCAGCTGGTGGCAGGGCTACAGAGTGGCCCCGTGAAAAAGAGCTGTTACAACTGATTCGGCACACATCCTTGGGAGGTGATGGCGGTTGACTTTTTGTCTCTGGGTTGACTGGGAGAACCCTACTCCTATTTTCAGACTGCTATAGACTTGTTTTCCAGTTTCGCATTCGCAGTTCCTACCCGGAACCAGATGGCGACGACTGATCTGGGAGGAAATCGTGAGGAGGTATGGATGTCCTGAGCGGCTGTTGTCAGATCAGGGCCCGAGCTCTGCAAGACGTACAGGTTCACGAAGGTTCGAATGACCCTGTACTGCACCGAAGGGAATGGGGCCTGTGAGCGATGGAACCAGACCATGCTGAGGTTGCTGAATAGGCTGCCGGTGACGGAACAAAGCAACTGGAGGAAATTCCTACAGGAGTTGGTCCAGGTACATAATTGCGCCCCCCCATAGCAGCTCCGGCCTGTCCCCATTTTGGGTGCTGTTTGGAAGACAGCACCGGCTGCCAGTAGACCAAGGATGGGTGGTGAGTGACGTGGGGACTGGTAGTCTGCAGGGTGGATGGGTTCAACAGCATCGGCGACGCCTGTGGCGGGCTCAAGAAATCGTGGAACAGGTGTGACAGCGGCTAAAGTCAGAGAGTCCAGACTGAGATGGTTTGAACATGTCCGGAGGAGAGACAATGATTACATCGGTAGAAGGATGCTGAGGCTGGAGCCACAGGCAGGAGGCTGAGAGGAAGACCAAAGACGAGATTTATGGATCCGGTGAAAGAGGACATGAAGTTAGTTGGTGTGAGGGTAGAGGATGCAAAAGACAGGATGAAATGGAGACAGCTGATTCACTGTGGTGAAAGAAGATGATTCAGTTTGTGGGTAACTTATTATTTTTTTTCCCAACGTTTATTTAAGGGGGAATTGCCCCCTCTTGCCCCAGCGTAGAGCGAAAATGGTGGAGTGCCCTCTCCGTGTCAGGGATGAGATCCTTCCCCAAGTGGAGCGGTTTAAATATCTCTGGGTCTTGTTCACGGGTGAGGGAAGGATTGAGCGGGAGATTGACAGACTGATTGGTGCAGCGTCAGCAGTGATGCAAGAACCCTCACCTATGGTCACGAGCTTTGGGTAGTGACCGAAAGAATGAGATTGCGGATACAAGCGGCTGAAATGAGTTTCCTCCACAGGGTAGCGGGGCTCTCCCTTAGAGATAGGGTGAAAAGCTCAGTTATCCAGGAGGAGCTCAGAGGAGAACTGCTGCTTCTCCACATTGAGAGGAGCCAGTTGAGGTGGCTCAGGCATCTGGTTAGGATGTCTCCTGGACGTCTCCCTCGAGAGGTGTTCCAGGCATGTCCCACCAGGAAGAGACCTCGGGAAAGACCTAGAACACGCTGGAGAGAATATGTCTCTCGGCTGGCCTGGGAACCCCTCGGAATCCCCCTGGAAGAGTTGGACGAAGTGGCCGGGGAGAGGGAAGTCTGCTTGTTGCCCCCGCGACCCGACTCCAGCTAAGCGGGAAGATAATGGATGGATGGATGGAATTGGAGACACATATCGACCCAACCCAAACCCAAACAACCATTCTTCTCAGCAATGTATTTTTAGTACTGTAAATGTAATTAAAAGAGACTGTTGAGCTCACTCACTGTCCAGTGTCTGCTTTAACCGGTGAGTCACTACACTTCTCCTGAAGTGTCTGAATAAGAAGTGCCACTGGATGAACAGTAAATTATTGAACTGTAAAAATTATTACTACTAAAAAATGCATTACATTTTTACTGTATTTACCCTGCGTATACCAAAGAAAACACCCGTGCATGAATTACAGTGCAGGGTAATATCGGTATTTACATTCTAACACTGCAGGAGTTCACTGTAAACTGTACAGTCCAGATATGGGTTTATCTTTACATTTTTGTTAAGGGTAATGTATTGCACTGAGTTTAAAAAAGTGAAGTGAAGTGAAAGTGATCATTCGGTCATACGTGAACACACCACTGCACACAGTGTGAACAGCACGAAATTC
>JBBJLR010000037.1:9158867-9175472 GCA_037577145.1 Brachypetersius gabonensis
CAATGTTTACAAACAGTGACGTTTCTATTAACTGTTTTGACTCCCTGGTCGTTGTATTCTACAGTGAACCTGAAAAACATCCATTTTGGAAATTTGTACGAAGCCGGTGCTTCTTCAAACTTCTGCCTCTCCACTGTTCCATAAGTGCTGGCCATGCTTGTGTTTTTCTTTTTTTCCAGCGTCGTGTGCGGAGCTGCGAGCTCAGCTCCAGTTACGTCAGTGTGGGGGAGGGCCACAGCAGTGATTGGACATTAACTCTCGACGGACGGCTTTCGCTCATTGGCGCTTGCTGCTTAACAGTAGCCTGGTAAGCATTAAGCAGCCTTTTTTAAAAGGAAGTGCAAAACCGAACTACCGCGTTACACAAGGGCGTACCGGACCATGCAGCGTGTACCGAACGCTCCGGTATTTTTCCGTGTACCGTTGCATCCCTAGAGTGTAGGTGAGGTGGTAGGGAGTTCTTAAACAGTGAAAATGAGTGACTTGGTGTTACCTACATTAGAATTGATTATACATGAGAAGTAGTTGGATTTAGCTTTGGTTATACAGTCCTTGGCGATACTTTCCACTTCCCAGGGTAAAGTACCGCAATACCTCCACCCCGGCTGGAGTCACATGGTTGACAGATGTAAACAAACCCAAGCAGAGTGGATTCATTGATTTGTGAAAAGCCATTTGATTCTTGCCAAGTCTCGGTTAAACAGAGAAAGTCAAGCTTACAGTCGGTGATGAGATCCCGGATAAGAGACCCTTTCCTCGTGTTTAACGGACCAAAGATGAGTGTCACCTTTGTCTTGCCTATGACTGAAATGTTGCAAAAGGACCTGGAGTGAGCATTTTATGCAAGGAAACCCACTAACATCCCACAGCTAAAGTTGTTCTGTATGAAGGCATGGCCCAAACGTCTTCTAAGCCGATGTGCAGGGCAGATCAAAAGTTTCCAAAAATGTTTAGCCGCAGCTGTTGTTGCGCAATGAAAACATACATTCTCCAGAAGTATATTTCTCAATAAAGAAACAATGAAGTAAAATATGTTTTGTTTCAGTTGTTTAATTGGGTTATCTTTATCTACTGAAAAGCTGATGATGTTTTAGGTTATATTTATGTAGTAATATACAAGATTCTAAAGGGTTTACAATGCACCACTGTATCCACTTGGTTGTAGACATTTTTATGCACAGGATTTGAGTGAAAATACCAGTTAAATGCATTTCAACACTGTCCTAAACTATTGTCCTGCCTGTCGTTATGAAATAATTGGTTGGATCACCTATATTAGGTTATATTAGCCACAAACTAGAACTTTTACAGTTTCTTACACATGAACGTAGTTCATATATTGAATACTGTTGCAGAAAAAAAAAATTTATTCAGTGTTGTTTTGAATTTTATGTCCAGGGACAGTTTGATAAACTATACTGGGACACACTGGGCTAAGCCCCTTACTCCCAGTGAAGGGCAATCTTAATGCTTCAGCAGAGCAACCACATGCTTCCCAATTTGTAGACACTGTTTGGGGAACCTTTTCTATTCCAGTGACACTGTCCCAGTGCACAAAGCAAGCTCCATAAAGACACGGCTGGATGAGTTCTTGACTGGCCCGCACAGAGCCCTGACCTCAACCCCAATTAACACCTTTGGGATCGACTGTAATGGAGATTGTGAGCCAGGCCTTCTTGTCCAACCCTAACTCTACAGAATGAATGGACACGAATTCCCACAGAAGCTCCTTCCAAGACGAAGGAAAGCTGCTACAGCTGCAAAGGGGACCAACTCCAATTTCAAGTCTATGTATTTGAACGCAATGTATCTGTTGCTGTGGTGAACATGGGTCCCAGTGCTTTTGTGCATGTAGATGTCAGCCGCCAAACAGTGAGCCAATCGGAAATCAGCCGCAGAAACCATGGAAACGCCTTTGATCTGCGTCACCTCGCATCTTTTCCGTTCTCTTGCTCAGGAAGCTGCAGTTCTGTGATCATGGCCACTGCTGGAGACACGAGAGGAGAGCTTCAGAGGGAGCTCGTCTGTGCTATTTGCCTCGATTACTTCGACGACCCTGTGATCCTAAAATGCGGACACAATTTTTGCCGCATGTGCATTTTAATGCACTGGGAGGAGAACGGCGGGGACGACATCGGGTACCAGTGTCCGGAGTGCAGGATGGTGCGGTTTATTGTTGTTTTCTCTGCTAAAGCGGCTAACGCTAACCAGCCCTCTCTCTGGTGGACTCGACTGTTTTAGGTGGATAGCAATGGGCAGTTCCTGCAGAGAATTTAAAGTCCTAAGATCTAGCCATCAGGCATTCCTTTCTTTCACCATGAATCTCAGAAGTGCTTAGTTAAGGTCAGTAAGTTTGCTAATGAGAGCTGGAGAGCTGTCCTTAGTCCTAAACGGCTATTAATGATGTGATGCTGGGATCGTACATTTCCCAGATTCTTACCTTTCCCAAATTCTTACATTACCCAGATTACCACATTTCCCAGATTCTTACCTTTCCCAAATTCTTACATTTCCCAGATTCTTACCTTTGTCAGATTCTTACGTTTCTCAGATTTAGTGTCAGAACCGTTTCCCAAACCAAGCTCTGTATTTCACATCGCGTGTCTTGTACCACACTGAGGGGGAAACAAGAATCTTTCACTTAAAACACGACCCTAGCTTTTGACCTAGTTTATTAACCTAACTTTGGTTAAATAATGCTCAACTTCAAGAGAAGCGTTGGAAAACACGGCCTAGAATGTGTAATGTTAGCTTGCTGGCTAATGTTTTGGTCATATTCTTCGACCCAAACCACATTGAGGTTAGTTAGCTGGCTAATATTTGGTTATTTTATTCTACCTTACCACTCTAACAGTATGTGTCCGTTTATGTGGTAATAATTTTGGTTCGCTGTTCAAGCGAACCCCTTTAAATCACATGGTGGTTAGCTAGATGGCTAATGTTTGGTTAGCTCTAAGATAAGCTACAAAAGTGCCTGTTGTGTTGGGCTGCATCCCAAAATGTGTAATAACCCACTAAATAGTATGGAAAATAGCACACCTCCCGTTCAAGTGCATGAAATGGGGGAGGCAGCTGGATGGGCTGGTGGTTACAAGGTTGTGGGTTCGAATCCCAAGACTGCTAGTGCTAGAGCCAGGCGGCATGACCATAAAATTTTATCCCGCTATTTTTCGAAATTATATTGGTTTTTACGGTATACAGCAGTATTTTTTTTTTAAATATGACGTGGTGTTTACCACATTTTAGCAGCATTGAATAAAGAAAAGACAAATAATACAATAAATACCAAATAATGCAGTATGACAGAGAATGGGATGTGATCACACTGTGTGCTGAGCAGTGGTCATGTATGACAAATTAACAATTTACATCTACACTTACATTCATATTCACTCTTTTTGATTCGTTTATCCATCCGTGTTTACAGGTCTTTGGCAAAATGAGCTTCACGAAGAACTACCTCGTAAAGAACCTGGTGGACAAATTGAGCAACTTTGACTGCTTGAAGACATGCAGACCCCCTGCTCTGGTGAAACCTGTCAAACTGGATGGGAAATGTGAGCGGCACCATGAGGAGCTGAAACTGTACTGCCACACGGACCGAAAACCCATCTGCGTAGTGTGCAGGGAATCCAGGGCTCATAGGTAAGCTCCTTATGCATCGGTTCTCTGTTTTAGAATGGTAGAACTGATCCACTTGCTCAATTCCATATTTTGTTAAATTTACTGTGACATGAAGTCAGTTCATTCCTGTGTTCTGCATGTTTTTAGACACCATGATGTTGCCCCCGTGCCAGAGGTTGTTGACGACATGAAGGTGAGTTCAGATAGCCTGATCAAGCAGATATCTTACTAAAGCACCAGGGCTGATTTGCAGTAATATATCTGCTGGTCTGTAGTGCAGGTTATCTTGGAAGGAGTGTGTAACTTTACAACCAAAAGTCTGTAAATACTTCTAAATACAAAGAAAATTTGCAGACCTGTGCATAACTAGGATATGGCTGAGTGTGTTTATATTTCTTCCACAGGGAGAGCTGAAGCTGAGGCTCATCAAACTGAACTGGCAGAAGTCTATGTGTGCCAGAGTCAAGGCCATAGATGAGCAAGCCAAAGCAGATGTTAAAGTATGTGAGGGTGCTACAGAACCCAAAGACAGTAACCCTGTACTTATACCTGGATCAGCATTCGCGATTTCAGTCTCACACAGGTTTTTTTTCTGAGAAGCAAATTAATATTTTTTTGCAGAACCCCCCGCACATATGTGGTATTTTTTTTTGCTTTTGTGATGTCTGAGCCTCATCCTCGTGCTGGGTTGCTAAGCACCGCGCCCTAACATAAACTCGGTACAATGGCGAGGGGGCGGGCCCAGACATCACAGCTTTTTTGTGACAATATATAAATGTTTGTATGTTTTGGTTTTTTTTTAGTATTCTCATGTTTTTCGTTTAGTTCTTCATAACGCCCTGCATTTTTATTACCTTTTATTAATTAAATGAATTTATTACTATATATTACTACTTATGCCAATGAAAAAGACGTGCATGAATTACAGTACAGTCTATACAGCAGTAATCTGTATTTACATTCTAACACTGTCGGAGTTCAGTACAGTATGGATATAGGTTTATCTTTACCTTTTCTTTAAGGCTGTTGAGTTTAAAATGAAATTAAAGTGTTTTGGGAGCATATTCGAGGGCATATTTAGGCACTTTTTTTTTTACCACAACATAACAATGCAGTTTTTCCACTATACGCGACTTTTCTTGGAACGTAACCCCTGTAACCCCCAGGCCATGAATTCTAACTTCTGTTGGTGCGTGACTCTAAACCAGGTCAGCTAATAATGTCTGCCTGCATTCTCACAGCTGAAGAAGCAAGCTTTGAAAGAGAAGATTGAAGATGATGTCGGAGCCCTGGTCCAGTTCTTGTTGGATGAGAAGGACGGTCTTTTAGAGAGACTAGAAGACGAGGAGGCCTCCACGATTGCGCTGATAGACGAGAACCTGAAGCTGGTGGAGAGTGAGGCAGCTAAGGTGGACAAGGCCATTTCTGACATTCAGAATCAGCTCAGTGAGGCTGCCAACTTTGAGGTAATTTAAAAGAAAAATAGCTTTCGATGTTTTTACTTACAAAAGCATGTTATGTATTATGCAGTTTAAAAGTTCTCATACATCTTTTACATTGTCATTTTTCTAGAGTATTAACAAAGCATACTCAAGGTATGATATTATGTGATTGATTACTTTTTTGAAATTTCACATCCAAGAGTCTGTTGTATGAATTAATGCTTGTTTTTTTAAATGTAATTTTTTTGTCTTCAGCCCAAGCCATGTTAGCCTTACTGTACAGGCAGTTAACTGCCCCCCGGATTATACTGAGTTCACTGGCCCCTTTCAGCTTATCCTGTGGAAGAAGATGATGCATGTTCTCCATACAAGTATGTTAACAACAACATCAATGTGAAAAGTGTTCAGAAATTCCTTTAGTTTTCTGTTTTGTCAGCTTGTAGTTAATGTTCTGTTGTCAGTGGTTCCCAATCCTACTACTCCTCCACTTCACATGTACAGTTTATGCTCTAATACACTCACTTTTATCACAAGAAGCACTTATTAATTAGCTAATTAGTTGGATATGATGTAATGGGAGCATACTCAGAACTGAGAACCACTGCTCTGCTCAAAGTTCTACATAAGAAAGATTTTTCAGCATGTCTGAGCTAATTTTGCCCCCCCCCAAAAAAACCCAAAACAAAACAAAAACCCAAAAAACAAACAACAACAACTCTATGCTCCACACTACCCCTATATTAACAAACTAGCACATTAGGAGCTAATCATCTATTTAAGTTGAATCTGGTGTCTTAGATGGGGAAAAGTACAAAAATGTGTGTAAAGTATGTTTCCTAGGACGGATTGGGGAACAAATACCTCAAATCTTTTCTATTTGTCAGTGCCCCAAAATCTGACGCTGGACCTGGACACAGCCCACCCCTCCTTGGCCATCAGTGACTTTGACACCAAAGTGGAAGAAGGTCGCATGCGCTCTCAGGAGCCTGACCTGCCACAACGCTTCACACGCTTTTTTGGTGTCCTTGCCACGGCCCGCTACTCCAATGGGCAGCACTACTGGGAGGTGGACGTACGGGACAAGGGCGTGTGGTACTTGGGTGTCACTACTGAGTGCAGCAACCGCAAGGGCTTCGTCAATCTGTCTCCGTCTGCCGGCTACTGGAGCCTGTGCCTGCACGACCGCCTGTATGCCAACGAGGAAGACTCGCGTGTGCCTGTTGCCGACTACTGGAACTCACCGCGCGTCGGCATCTTCTTGGACTACGACAGGGGGCACGTCACATTCTTTGACGCAGTCACCATGAAACGCATCTATAACTTCATCGCCTACTTCGATGAGCCTGTGTCGCCCTTCTTCAGCCCAGGAAAGAATGACCCGGGTAGTCGCCTGCAAATCTGCCACTTCTACTGAGTGGCCAGAGAACAATAAATGGAAAGAAAATATTATATTTCTATAATCAAACATGTCCTTTCATTGGCGTTCTCCTGTCAGGAGACAGGAATGATTTGCCATGGTGTGGGTCAGACTGTGAGCTCCTATTTAGGTGATTTGCAGAAGCTTAATTTTCCACATCACCAAATTTGAAAGAATGAGAGTTTTACTAGCTTCTGTTGGATTTACGATGTAGCCCTACTGATGTTCAGGTAGAGATATTTCTAGCTGGTTTCAAGCAAATAGAAGCTGCTCATAACATCTCTCTTCACCTCAGTGTTGTCGCGTGTGTTTCACTTTTCAGGTAAAAGTAAAAAATGAAAAAAAGACTTAAGAATCGTTTTCATGCGAGCTTCTAAATTCCGCTACATGGCATTGGGATTTAGGGCATTGTTATTTAATGGTAATACATTTTCGGTTTTTAGCTTTAGAGGTATTTTTAAACCTATGTGTTCCAATATACAGTAAGCTTAATTATGTCATTATTATATCTTACTAAACGCAGAATCTTCCCTCCTTTAATAATGTTTCACATTTTGTTCCCCTTTTATTATACTTAAATATTACACTTGGTAGAACTCGTGTGTGAACGGGTTGCGTACTTTTGGAAAGTTCTATGATTGATATATGACGTAGGCTAATTATACTTTCTTTTTATTACATTTACTAAAGGCTGAAACTCATCCATTGGGCCTGAGACTAACTCTAAATATACATGGCTGTATGTTTTGTTTGTACATTAATTCACATGAAACTCATTAATTCACAGGAGTAGTTAGACTAAAGATTGTGTTCTGTTTTTCTGAAGCAAACTTGTGATCAGCTTTTATAATGTAACAATAATTTATACCTTTAATGTAGTCATTTCTATATATAGTATCTCACAAAAGTCAGTACATCCCTGACATTTTTGTAAATAGTTTATTATATTTTTTAATGGGACAACACTGAAGATATGACACATTAATACAATGTTAAGGAGTCAGGGTACGGCATGTGAAATAGTGTAAATTTGCTGTCCCTTCAAAATAACTAAACACGCAGCCATTATTGTCTAAACTGCTGGCAACAAAAGTGAGTACATGTCCAAATTTACCATGCTCTGCTTTAGTATGTAATGGTACATGTTGGTGTTCATGGTTCCCTCGATGAGCTCTTCAGTACCGGTAGCACTCATGCAGCCCCAAACCATGACACTCCCACCACCATGCTTGACAGGAGGCAAGACACGCTTGTCTTTGTACTCCTTCCCTGGTTTTGGTTTCCACCACACACACTTGACACTATCTGAACCAAATAAGTTTACCTTGGTCTCATCAGACCAGTAATCCATGTCCGTGGTCTGCTTGTATTCAGCAAACTGTTTGCAGGCTTTCTTGTGCATCACCTTTAAAAGAGGCTTCCATCTGGAACGCAGACCAGTTTGATGCTGTGTTCGTTGTATGGTCTGAGCTCTGACAGGCTGATCCCCCACCCCTTTGACCGCAACGCTGGCAGGACTCATACATCTATTTTCAAAAGACAACCTCTGGATGATGCTAAGCACATGCACTCAGCTTCTTTGGTGGATCATGGCAGGGCCTGTTCTGAGTGGAACCTGTCCTGTTTAAACCGCTGCATGGTCTTGCCCACCGTGCTGCAGCTCAGTTTCATCTTATAGCCTAGGCCGTCTTTATGTAGAGCAACAATTCATTTTCTTCAGATCCTAGGAGTTCTTTGCTATGAGGTCCCATGTTCAATTTCCAGCATGAGAGTGTGTGAGGGCAATAACGCCAAGTTTAACTCACCAGCTCCCCATTCACACCTGAGTAACATGACACCGGGGAGGGGTTGGGCACAGTTTGAGCGTTTTCTCTGAGGGGTGAACTCACTTTTGTTCCCAGCAGTTTAGACATTAATGACTGTATGTTTACTTATTGTGAAGGGACAGCAAATTTACACTGTTACTCAAGCTGTACACTGACTACGTTGCATGAAAGTGTCCTATCTTCAGTGTTGTCCCATGAAACGATATAATAAAATATGAACAAAACTGTGACGGGAGCATTAACAGAAGCCGCCTTCTCGTTCCAAACAGGTTTCTGTGTCTGCCCTGTTGATTGTAACTCAAATTTTGTCCTGAAACTGTTCATTTCTGTTATATGTTGCGTGTATTAAGAAATCTATTTCACTTTAGTACTGTTTCTTGTAATATTTATTTTCTGATGAGACGAGCTGGACTGTGGTTTTGACTGGGCTCTGTAAGATCATAATCGTTTTTGGAGAACCCTAACCATTCTCGTAATGAGGGTTTTAATGCCTTTTGACTAATAAGGTTTGCTGGTGTTGAGAAATCAGATCAACATTTGTGTGGTTTGTAGTAACTACTGCAGTATGTCCAGCTTTATTTTCCACAGTGATTCATACATTGGGAAAATAAAATGTAATTGATGTTCTTTCCTTCTATACTGTAATGATTAGGATCCTAGATCATTTTGTTTATTGATGAATATCCATGAACAGCAATCAAAGGCCTGCTGTTATTGGGTTTATGGACTGTAAATAAGAATTCATCTTAGTGTGGTACAGAAAGCGATGAGCAGGTGCTGAAACCTTAACTGTCAGTTATAATAACTGACCAGTCAAATGAAGACACTGACGATTTCATGTGATACAGTTCATTACGAAATGTTTTATTTCCTGTCGTATGCTAAACCATGTATTGGTCCGAACACTAGTTCATGCACTGGATAGACTTTATTACTGGTCAGCACCACCATGTATGTTTAAACCTCTTCGAGATTAGCTCTGACCCAAGATTGGTCACCCGATGTGCGCTGACAGAAAAATAGAAGGCAGCGCTTTCAGTCAAAGACAGTGGCTCCCAGTTGCCTCACATTCACTATTCGTCTTTTCCCTGATCTTACACAATCGGCTAAGACTATGTACTATGATTTTCAAAGGACCTCATGATGAAACATCTACAAGATCACATTGTAAATCTGTTTGCTTTTACTGCTATTAGACGTTAATTTATAATGAGGTTGGGGAACGGTGTTTGATTAGTCTTAAAAACCTATAAGCTACAACAGCTTGTTTTGTTAGTTGAGGTCAAAGAAACCTTTATATACATCTGTCAAAGTCGAATGCCTATTCTTGTCGACGTAAATTGTTTTAGCAATAGAGGGCATTCCATCACAAGAGCTCATTTAACCATATCCATCTTAAAGATCCAGGAAAACGCATACATGGTATGGCCAGCACAGGACTCCAACTGGGAACCACTGCTCTGAGACATATAAGCTTGACCAAAGAGGAACAAACTGATAAGCGATAAATACTCATTTACACAGCAGGTTTTTTGGCAAAACTGATAAATAGAAAAAGGTTTTAATCACCGGCTGAAGATAATACAGCATTACAAGTTATTCACTGTTGCGGTAGATATATTCAGACTGCTGGTAAATCCTCGTCGACATGCAAAACTACTCTTGAACGGATACAGAGATGGAGTTTCACCACTTCAGCCTTCATAAACCCTCTCGCGCCACAACAGACAAAATTAAGTAATCAAGCAACAGACAGGATGGCGTTTACAGCACACAAGAGGAACTTCAAGAGGAAATGGAAAATATGCTTTGGCTGGTGGGGATCGTGCAGGGCACTTTGATAAATGCACAAATCAGAACAAAAAAAAAATACTGATAAAAAGGTGACTTTACTCTGCCACACTGATATCACAATGATACACTGATAATATAAATGGAAATAAATGATAATGCTCAGAGAAAGAGATCATTCTATCTGTGGGAATCAATACAGGGGTGATGTATTTAAACACATTTCGATTTTTCCTCTTGGATGTGATCAACGCCACATGTATATTTGATACGCTTTTCTTGGTTTCCGAGTTCAGCTAGAAGAACTCAATAGCCTTAACAGAAAAATAAAATCAAGTTCAAATTTTGGGCTTTTAAAAAAAAGAGCCCAGATATACTACTATATTTGGCTGGAAATAATTGGCTGGTCTTAGGTGCCCTGATAGTGATATGCTACTCGAAGCACTAGCTCTGTACAGTGCTAGGGGGGGTTTAAGCCAAATTAGCGGTAAATGTGATGTAAATAAGCTGAGAAGAGCAATACATTTACAGATTACAAATACATATATATTCTCATATATATATATACACACACATATGCATATTTACAAGTACACATTTATGCATATAGATACAAATAAACACCCATAAAATCCACAAGTCATGTTGCAGTTGCAGGACAGACAGTATGACTCTGTTCTGAAGGAGAGAGAGGGAAAAGAAGCTGGTATAGAGGTTTTGTAAGCCCACACTGACCTATGAAACTAGTGACTCCTCAGCAAGGTTAAGACACTGAATTAAAAAAAAAAAAATCATTTGTGAAATTTACAACTTAATACTTAATTTCATTTCACCTCATGGGTTAGAGGTTAGTGATTACTGTAAGACGTCTGTGCTTTTGGATATGATTATCTGCTGCCCCCTTAAACAATCATAAGGTCTGGTTCACTACTACAAATAAGAACAGTTCACTCTGGTATGTTTTTTATTTTTGGGGGTGGGGGGGTGGGGGGTGGAGGGGAGGGGGGGGGCACAGCATCAGTAGAAAGTGAAAGAAAAAAGTGCTCTCGTGCTTTCCGCTTGTCCTCTGCAGGTTTGGTTAAGGATATTAGCTGAGATAAAATGTGCAAAACGGGATTGGGAAAGCAGGAGAAACCTGGAACCCTGCAACGGATCCTGCTGTTATGGGTCCCAGTGCTACTGCAGGTAACGGTACACTTTGAAGCAGTGGTTCCCCGAGTCGGCCACCACCACATGGCCGTCTGAGGTAAGGGCCAAACCCTGCGGCCCATACAGAGGATCTGCACTTGTGTTGATGTAGGACAGGAAGGACCCTGAGCTATCAAACACCTTTAAAAAGAAAGAATCCAACGTTTGGTTTGATGCACTGGATAACCTACTGTTATGTTACTATTCACATTACAAGCTTGACACAATTACACTTTTTGACTAATAAGCTGACTATGATTTTTTTGTTTTCCCACAGTTAGATTTTTACAAATGATATTGTTGCTGTTTGAACACAACCTTGTATCTCCAAAAGAGTAACTTAGCAGGCAAAGGAAAAACATTCTAAAGGAATGAAAAACATTTCAGGGTAAGTTAATGCAACCAGATGTTTATCTAAGTCACTTCACACAATTCCTGTTGAGCTGTGCAGCCTGACACAGTGTTAAAGGCAGCTGTTATTTTCAACTTAAAAACATTAGTAATGGAAATATGACATTTACATTTACGGCATTTATCAGACGCTTTTATCCAAAGCGACTTCCATTCTCTACCTACAGGGGGCAGTCTCTCCCTGGAGCAACTTGGGGTTAAGGGTCTTGCTCAGGGACCCAGTGGTGGTGCTGAAGGTAGGATTCGAACCTATGACCTCATGGTCCAGAGGCAAGTATCCTACCCACTGAGCCCCTCCACCCCATTGAGCATTGTTTCCTACAGCAACTATGTATATGCTTATGTGGGAACAAAGAAAATGAGAGGTTTGCATGTTTACATGTCTACCCAACACGTACAGGCAAATACATGTACACAAAACAGAAAAAGCATGAATTGAGATGCTCAGTGAGTTTTATGAAAGCTAAAAAAAAAGTTCTAACAACTAATTGGTGCAATAGCACCTGTGACGGCTGTGATTAATCTTTGTTTACTTGAGCTCATGGTGTATTTGAGTTAGAAGCTAGTAAGTAAAAAGAAACACGATAGATGATCCGGCCAAATGATTCCTTTAAATTATTTATGCCAATCAGGCACTACAATAATATATTATGAATAATGTTGCCATGAAGGGGTGTACTATTGTGCAGTAATATTTAGTAACATTAGTAATATTGGTATTAATAATATTAGTAATATTTAGATAATAAAAGTAATATCCACAAGGATTACCAGCAGGACCTGGCTCAGAGCATCACGCTGCCATTTGGTAGGTAATTTGGTAGACTATCTATTAAATCCCCATAACACATGCTGCTCTAACAAGACAAAGAATGTTACTCACTTCGTCTATCACTGTTTATAAAGTTGGGGCTGATCAGAGTACAAGGGAATTATGATCCTCTACGGTTTAATGATTGTGACAAGCCTTACTGCTCACTTCCAACCTTTGTGCTTTCATCATTTGTGTGAATGCCGTTACCTGTATCCTGCTGTTGCCCCAGTCAGCTACAATAATGTTTCCGTTAGTATCCACAGCCACGCCTGTTGGAGCATTAAACTGACCATTTCCTTCCCCGTGAGAACCAAACTTAAAGAGGAACTCCCCATCCGCACTGAACACCTGAGTGTAGAGCAGAGGATAACTATTACACACATCAAACCATGCACACTTAAATGTACCGTGGGTAGAGAGAAGAATCACACCCTTCAAAATATTCACATTTTGTTGTGATACGTGCATAAAAATATCCTGCAGTATTTACTCTTATTATATCCAAGAAAAATACACGATAGCAAAAAAAAAAACCAACAAAAAAACAATCACAGAGAAAAAGAAAGGATCACCCCCTCCTAAAATACTCAATCTTCTCCACTACGCACCTTTCCGCCTATGCTTAACTGTAATATTAGCATAAAACAGCTATTCCTGGAGTATCTCATTGCTTGGTGGTGGAGGTGGAGGGGCTCAGTGGGTAGGATACTTGCCTCCAGACCAAGAGGTCATGGGTTCAAATCCTGCCTTCAGCAGACCACCACTGGGTCCCTGAGCAAGTTGCTCCAGGGAGACTGCCCCCTGTAGTTAGGAAAAGTGGCTTTGGATAAAAGCGTCTTAATAAATGCCATAAATGTAAATGGTGCAGCTTAAATCAAACAACCAATGGTGAGTGCCAAGGCACTGTCAAATGATCTCAGGGATAACCTGAACAGGCAACTCAGACCCTCCCTGGATCAGGCCTTTCCTCCAAACTTAACGGAAGAGAGAGAAGAGGCCTTTGGCAATGAGTGGTCATTGTGTGCATGTGACAACAGTATGACAAGTGCTCCAAAAATGTGGCTTATATGGGAGGGCTGCAAGACAACCACTCCTCAAACCATTCATTAGGTTGAGCTTTGCCAACATACAGCGTGAAGATCCTGAGGCAAAGTGGAAAATGATTGGTGTTGAGGCCAAATAATTTGATTTTGGTCTCATTTGACCAAACAATACATTTGGTGGAAAGCAGGACATCCAAAGAACACATACCTACAGTAAAGCATGGTGGTGGTAGCATCTTCTTGTGGGTGTGCTTCTCTGCTGCAGGACTGGGGCACTTGTCAGCATAGAAGCAAAATTGATGATTAATTGCCATCAAATTCTTAAGGAAGATCTCTGCCAGAAAGTTGTCAATGGCAAGAAGATTGAACCTTCCAACATGACAATGACCCAAAGCACACAGCAAAACTGACCACACAGTGGCTCAAGGAGAAAAGGGTGTATGTCCTTGTGTGGCCTAATCAGAGCCCAGGCTTAAACCCAATTAAATATTTGAGGAATTACTTTGCAGTCTACCAGTGAGCACCACCCAACTTGGCTAAGCTTGAGTAATTCCGTAAAGAAGAGTGGGCAAATATTGCACAGTCTTACAAAATGAATTAAAGCAACAAAAAGTGATTCCACAAGTACTGACACAGGGGAGTGATCCTTTATCCAGTCTGTTTTTGGTTTGTATTTTATTTTTATTTTTTCACTCATATCTTTCACTAAAAGCTGTAAGTTGGTGTTACATGCCGTAAAGGTTTGTGTTTGTCCTATTCCTGTCTGTTAGGTGAAGCTGTGGAAATTGGAGGAGGACCCTGTCAGTCAAATGACGTCACCACCTTCTGCCTATTTCTGATTAGCAGATTGAGAACGCGAGACGCGATTGGAGGAACATGCATCTGATGTCCCGGTCCCTCTCTATAAGAGCTGGAAGATGGCGACAGAACGAAGAGAGAGACGGAGGAGACAGCTGTGTGATTAGAGAGACATTCGTTGAGACACCTGGCTAAGTTCTGTTTGACGTTTGACTTGTTGTATGTCTACTAGTTTTGTGTCACTTGTATGTTCTAGGTTGGGACAGATTAGGTTCACTAATTCTTATTGCATCACGTAGGAGTCTGTGTGTTAGATACACTAGGTGGAGGCAGACACCACTTGTGTATGTTTTGGGATTAGTTAGAGGGAACGACAGGCAGGTTTAGGGCTGTTTTGTTGTTTTCATTCCTTTGGTGTTCACTCCCACCTAGAATCGATTGTGTGATGTGTCTATAGCTTTGTAAATATTGTACTTGTATCGTACTATTTTTGTAAATATTTGTTATTATTATAACTATTATTATAGTTATAATAATAAATATTACAAAATATTATTCTACTTATTCTCCTCTCGATAAACTCTTGTAAATAGCATTTTCCTTCTTTGTGGCATTATTTCACGGTTGGTCTCCTGGTGTTATCCATCCCACCATAACCCCATCATCTCCTAGCTGTAATAGGCATTAGGTAAATAAAGCTGCAAATGTCTGTTTGTTCAGGCTGTGAAGCAACAAAATGCGAAAACTTTATGAAGGGGTGGTTCTTTTCTAAACCCGTTGTATAACACATGGACTTGGCTTTGTGAAAACTATGGCCTCGTTTACACTGTCAGATAAATGTGACCCAATTCCGATTTTTTGCTCATATGTGACACAGATCGGATCTGTCCCATGACAGTGTGAACAGGAAAAAAACGCATGCATTCGGATATTATGAGATCGGTTTCAGGCCTCGTTCATATGTGCAAATAAATCAGATATAAATCAGATATGAGCCGATGCGACTGTCGTGTAAACAGGCAGATCAGATTTTCCTAGGCGTAGCGTTCTGTACGTCATTAACATTAAGTCGCTGACTATCAGGCACACTGACGCTCTGCTGATCCCGAACAGATAGCCCAATGTCCGACAGCCCGCACCTGTAGCAAGCCACCAGAGAGCAACGCCGAGGTGCATCTGCAAAGGGACGGCCGGTGAAATGTCGTGTCGTTGTAAGAGAGGAATGCGGACAAACGCTGACACAGCAAATAGAAAGTTGGCTCATTCTAAAAATTCGGACCCACTGCTCCTCTCTAAAGCCGCCACAATATTCTCCCCCCAGTCCTGAGACTCTCACGCATCCAGACGTTCCTCTGAATGGTTGAGGCCATAATAACTGAAGCATATGCGCACGATGAAATAATCGCCCTTTTCCTTCTTCTCCGCCTCACAATCATGCTGTTATTTGGTGAATTTTGCATCGCAGAGCCAGCATTAAGCGTATTTTGGGTTCGTCCATCTTGGCTACTGTGTGGTGTAACAACCCCCCTTTGCTATAGCAAGTGTAAACAAGCGAATCGGATTTGGGTCACAATTAAAAAAACATGTAAACAGAAGGTAAAAAAAATCGGATATAGGCAACAAATCAGAATTGAGCATCAAGACCTGCAGCGTAAACGAGGCCTATGTAACATGATCATGTTCTACTTATGCAAAACTACTCATGAAGTTTTATATTTGGTTCAAAATGGGCTTACTTTAACAGAGTGGTTGTGGAAGTCTGTCACTACAATCTCATTCTTATTGTTGACGGCCACAAAGTGCGGACCTGAAGAGACAAACAGAGTGAGGAACAGAGAGTAGAAGGCCATGAGTGTTGATGCCACATAATCCAACAGAAAGAGGATCCTCTTGGTGATCAAGAGCAATTTTAAACATGAATACAGCGGACACTCCCTGATAAATCAAATCAAAAAACTCAATCATTGGAAATGCTGCAAATCTTAGAAGCAAAATCAATCATTCTGTGCTAAAGCGATTTGCAACCCTTCAAACAAACCGACTGATTCTGCAACACATATCAACACATATCGTCACTACTGTACGAAAACCTCCTTTTCAAAGAAGACAACTTTACAGCAGTGGTTCCCAACCTTTTTTCCTTGAAGCCCCCCAGCCACCCCCCCCACCCCCCCCACCCCACAACTTCAACTCCTACCCGCTTAAATGCATGAAAAGAATTAAGTAATTAATTACAAACTTTTATTTGCAA
>JBBJLR010000037.1:9254260-9265501 GCA_037577145.1 Brachypetersius gabonensis
AGTGGCATGACAGGCGCAACATTAGAGATACACACACACACACACACACACACGCACACACACTCACACACAAACACCCACATATACACACACACACACACACACACACACACACACAAAAACCCCCCACACACAAACACACACACACACACATACACAAACACCCCCCCACCCACACACACACACACAATATGCTGTTTTCACTGCTAGAGAAAAGTGTAATTTATACAGCACATTTAAAGAGCCCATGCCAAGTCAAAAGCTAAATGCTTTCTTACTTAGAAAAATATGCTTCCTGCAGGATGTAAACATCACTCTCTGTTTCATGCAGTCATTTTTGAAATATTATAATCAGTCATATATGAGGTATGATGTTAAAACAGCCTGTAATTCCAAGCAGTAAAATGTTGGACAAGAGACGGCTTCGGTGCATGAAATCACACAAATTCAGTGGAGATAAATAAATATATAAAATCAGTAGATTATGATCCCTTTAAAATCTTCTGCCCAAAGTACTGTACAGTAAGTATGACCTATATATAAAATCATATATTCAGTGTCAGTGTTGATAAGTCATCATTTCTTTCCTCCTGCTTTCTTTGAGAAAAAAGTTGAGAAGTATTTTCAGTCGGGACAAAGGCTCATATTCACAATACGCTTCAAATCTCCAGCAAAACCAAAGACATGGGAAATGAAAAGCTCACAGCATGATAGAGATCGGAGGAGCACTTCTGAAAGGAAACACATGGTAAAGACTGCGAGGTCCTGAACACATCAGGAGCAAGCTGATAACGGCCTGCAAGGGGAGTACAAGTACATTCCACAGAACGCAAGGATATAAAAAACCTGACTTCCCTGGCCTGCAAAGCACAGCGCACATACACGCACACAAAAGCAGCACTTACTTGGTCTGCATCCAAATCTCTCGGTCCATGATGGCTGCTGTGGTGATGCTGCCTGTCAGGGGGTCGATCTTAAATAAGCCGCTGCGGCTGGACGACTGGATGGAGTAGGTGACCTGACCGTTCGGGCCTTGGTCCAAATCCTCAGCTACAACCTGACAGAGAACACTTGGAAATGATTTATATTGCCACAGTGGTATCATATTGTCAACATTAAAAGTCAACAATGCCATTTGTAATGTCTTTGTAAAGTATATCCCTACATTCTAGTTTAATTCCTAAGGCTTGTGTTCACTTGTTTGGAAAGTATTAAAGAGATTAATGAGAAATTAAAGAGTATTAAAGAGATTAATGAGACACCTGAATAATAGGAGAGTCATAGCCCTGTGCCTCACGCATGTACGCCACATAATTTTGCAGCTGAAAGCGGGGCAGGTTGTCATTAATGTCCTGTAGAATGAGGTTGACAGCCATGAAGGAGCTGGAAGTCGTCGTTTCAGCTTTGACCACTAGGCGGAGTCTTGGAGCATCTTCAAAATCCAGGCCACTGGAGCTTTGAACCCAAATCTCACCTGTGAAGGAAAGCAGGGGATGGCACAGTTAATCACTACCTTCTATTACATGTCTTCTGCCTGCGGAAACTCTCAAAGTCAAACCTTATTAAACCTGACCGATGGTTCATATATGTCACAGATTAAGAGTGCTGATTTGAGGTCTGTTGCACATCTGACCATATAAACGTTCACAATGGAATCTGACCCTGATAAAAAAAAATGTTTTAGTGAAGAACTCATTGCACAGTCCTATCAGTCAATCTTTTGTAAAGCCTGGGAAGTCAGCCTCAGAGTCAACCTAGACTTGAGTGCTGTGGTAACTGACCTGTGCTGGAGCTGATACTGAAAGACTGCTGTCTGTTCCCGCTGAAGATGCTGTATGTGATACCGCTACGTGTGCCGTCTGGATACTGTGCCTGTGTCTGGGCCACTGTGGTACCTGAGGGACAGAAGGCGACTGCAGCTTAGGACCTGAGAGTCTGAATTTCAAAGCAACATGAAACTTTGCTAGAGAATGGCAATGGTGGCTTCACTAACAAGAAAAAACTGCAGATTGTAATTTAGTGTCTATTTTTAGGCCAAGGTATTTTTTTTAGTGTCTAAGGTGTAGTCTACACCATACACCATAATCCACTAGCAAACAGCAGGGGTGCCCAGCTGTGGTCCTGAAAGGGCTGGTGTCCAGTTCATTTCTCTCCTGAAACAAATCTGATTCAGCTTAGCAGTAAGTCATTAGGTTTAGTAGATAAAATCGATGAAATTAACTTGAATTCATCCCTGCTGAATCAGAACAGGACAGTAAAAATGTAAAAATGTGTATAAATGCGTGTAAGTAAGGGACACATGTGTATTCACACAGCTATTGTGTGAAACTGCAAGAAAAAGCCGTGGTTTGAACTTCCAGTCAAATGAAAGTGTAATTTCCTACAGAATGTAAGTGTTTTATAAAAGATTCACTTTTAGGTCCACATTTTCAGATCAGGGCCCAGTATTCGCTACAGGAGAGCTCAGGATTACAGAACATTATGTCAACGTGTTTGCCCTTTTCAAACTATGACAAACCTTTGGCAGCGTTCTCCTGGATGCTGACATCTCTGGTGGTCCGTGAGAAGCGGATGCCCTGGTAGTCCTGTTCCTTCACATAGATAATGACCACCCCCAGGGAGGACTGGGCAGTGCTGCCCTGGTCCATAGCCTCCACGATGAGCGTGCGCTGGCTCTGGGTCAGAGTGCTCAGCAACTCTGTGGTCTGAATCTCTCCAGTCAGGGAGTTTATGGAGAAGCCTCGCACAGGCATGGCGAAACGATAGAACACGGAGCCATTGGCCCCGAAATCCTTATCCTCTGCTCTCATGGTGGTCACCACTTGGTGAGTGGACACACTCCTGCTGGACACGTTGATGATGAGAGGGTCCTGAATAAAGAAGGGAGCGTTGTCATTAACATCCAGGACGTTGATGGTGACCTGGGCCGTGGTGTTGCGGGGCGCAGCCGGGGACAGGTCGACCGCACACACCTGGAAGCTGTAGGAGGCTGTTCTCTCTCTGTCCAGCAGAGCAGAGGTGATGATTCTACCTGTGTCAGGGTTCAGGGTGAAAGCACCTTTTGCTTCATTGCTCAGGAAGTACAGGATTTGGCTGTTCTGCCCCTCATCTGCATCACTGGCGGTCACGTCCAGCACTGGAGACCCAACAGCAGCATCTTCTGAAACATCTATGGAATAGCTGCTACTGCTGAACTTGGGGCTATTGTCATTGACGTCCAGAACAGTGACTTCCACAGTGGCTGTGCTGCTGAGGGACGGGCTACCGTGGTCTTGCGCAACCACTTTCAGAATGTAGCTATTCTTCCTCTCCCTGTCTAGAGGTCGAGAAGTAGACAGTACTCCTGAACTGCTGTCCAGCTGGAAGTCCCCATCAGGGTCACCAGCTAAAGAAAAAAAAAAAGAATTTAATTGAGGGTTTAGACGAACACGTCTTTGGCAGAAAAATCCAACATTCTTACACACATTTTTAAATAAAAGTTTGATCAACGCCATTAAAGAAAAACTCTGGTTCCCTAAGCAGCCTCTCAAAAAGAAACATTTTCTACTACATGTGAGAAATAGTTTCAAAATTAAAAGAATCTTCATTTAATTCAAGCATTAACTACCAATTATTTTATTCCTAGAACCTACCTCCCAAGCCAAGAACCAATTTGGAACCGAATTTGGTTAACCACTGTACTCTCCACATTCCACAAACATAATTAGGCCAGTTTATGTTCTGTTTACCACGGCAACACATGTTTCTTCTGGATTCATTAGCCGTGGGTCTTGGCGCTTATAGCATTATACAACCTACCAGTTATCCTGTACTCCAGTCGGCCACTTTCACCACTGTCTTGGTCGGTAGCTTTGATGATAAAAAGCTCTATAGGTTCCAGGTTCTCTGGCAGCTCAAGGCTGTACTGCAGCTTCCCAAAAGCTGGAGCATTGTCGTTCTCATCCAGGACTGTGATCTGCACCGTGGCCTTGGCAAAATTAGGGGGCATCCCCCCATCTTTGGCATACACTACATCACAAATACAAATGTCAACAGTACACTGACAAGCAACATACACTACTGCTTGCTAAAACACAGGAGAACCGCTGGTTACCAGTTACAGTGTAGTGGTCTTGCTGCTCCCTGTCAAGCACTGTGGAGAGTGAAATGACACCAGTCTCCGGAGAAATGCTGAAGCCTTCCACCGTCACACCTCCGTAAGTGATGTGCCCATTAGAACCTAAAGTAAAGGCACAGCAAAAATTAAGGAACCAGCGAACACATGTTTTACTGTATTTGTTCAACAGACATGGACTGCTAGAGTAAACAAAAACAAGAAAAATAAATAAAGGACTTTTAATGTTATGATAATACTTCGCTAGCTCCTTCATGCTTTCATGTTAGCATTAGGCAGCATCTAATGACTGTCAAAACTGCTTTGCTGTATGTCAACTTTGTGATATTGTGAAATTTCAGGCTAGATTTGTTACACAAACGGGTTTCTTCTGGTTTTGGATTAGTGCCATCGAAAATACATCTCGGATAAATATGCCTGTACAAACTTAGCGAAGCTAATTAAAGCACATGGGGCGACTTGCTGTTCCATCCCTCGGCAGTTTTTCTCCGCTGTGGACTGCCAGATTGTGTGCTGAGTGAACTGGATTTGGCATCGGCACCTGTTTACTACAGTAATTACTCCCAGAGACAACCTTTACAGACATTCTTTCTTGTCCTTACACCCAGCCTGGGAGAGATCTTCTCCGCATGAGTGATTAAAAACTCTTACTGCTGGTCAGAAACACACACCAGAATTGAAAGCAAGGTAAAAAATGTGCTCCTAGCCACAATATACTAGTGAAAAAGTGACAAAAAGAACATCTGAAGTCAAATCTGTAGTTGGCAAAGTAAAATGTTTAAAACAGATGGCATTTAAAGTGAAGGAAAACCCAATAAGCACAAAATGTTTGCGAATGCCCAGTGTTTCAAAAGGCCTGTAATACAGGTGACAACAAAACGAGTTGGGCTAACTTTGACATTTTCTTTGCAAAAACTTAAAAACTGAAGGAATAGTTGTGTAAAAGCCTACAAATAGATTCTTTTAATCAGTAATACGTTCAACAGCCATTATTAATATCATCAATACTTTCAATAAGGGCTGGGCGATTAATCAAAAAGTAATCGAAATCGACATTCTGAACCTATAATCGATCAAAGCTTTCCAGGTCAATTATTTCAATTACTTTCCCTTTAATTTCAGTTGTTCAACATTGATGTTCAATAAATTATCATAGATAGTAGAAAGTGTGTATTTCCTTCAATTATTTTAAAATCAAGTAATGCACCCTTCATTCAAATCTCCCACTTGTAATATGTGAGCATATTTACTGTACAAAACTTGTCAGTGAACTTTGAGGGCCAAATAAATAAATAAATAAATAAATAAAATAATCGTTCATTAATCATAATCGAGTTAAAATGTTCAATTAATCGAGATTTTGATTTTAGGTCAAATCGCCCAGCCCTACTCTATGGGATAAAAAAATTTCAATTCTTTGGGCACAACTTTCTTTTCACACCAGTGGAAACACTTTGATGTAGCAAACAGATGTTTTATGGACTGCCGCACCTTGGTCATTGTCAGCAGCAGATACAGTGAGCACAGTGGTTCCGACTGGCTGGTTCTCTCTGACCTGGACCTCATACTCGCTCTTCTCAAACCACGGAGCCTCATCATTCACATCAATGACCTGCACAGACAGCACCTGAGTGGTGGAGTGCTGCGGTGTCCCATGATCCTCAGCGACGATAGTGAGATTATAGCGGTCCTGCTCCTCTCGGTCCACAGCTTTGAGGATGGAGAGAGAGCCTTAGGGAGAGGGAAACAGAAGAAAGCTTGTGAAAAGAAACAAACATGAATTTCAATTCACTCCCCTAGAAATGAAAAAAAAACAAACTTGTATTGTAGTTTTAAAAATCCCTTTTATAATTAACTTTGGTTAAAAAATCTGGATTCTCATTAATCAGTAATAAAAGTATTAAAAGTTTTATTCTACATCACTAGGTTAAATTCATTTTTGACAATATAGGCAACCATAGCCTACTGTTAACAAACGAATTATCACTTCATTAATGAACTTTTCATTGCTGTTATTATTCATAATAATAAGTTACTTATAAGATACATATTATTAAAGTTATTTATTGAACATTGGTGTATTTTTGCTGTATTTTAGCCACAGAAGATGGCAATCATTGTAATACATCAGGGCTTGTTGCATTAGTTCAACAACGATAGATACTATACAGGCTTTTCAGTGCTATTTTTTTCAGATGTGAAAAATGCTTCATTTCTTCATTATTTTAAATCATGTTTTTTTTTGTGTGGAAATTATTCCATAGTTATTATGTACCACTAAATTATATTAAAAAAAGAACAGATGGCGAAATTCCAAATTTAGTAAGGCTGGGAGGCTGAAGTCCATGCGCTATCGTCCCTTTCTTTCCTGGAAACTGCATTATTTAAATGCCTTCAGTAGCTGAAAAGGCAATTATCAGTAAAAGAAGTGATAAAGTAGTGGCTTTTCCCTAACTTGCACCGTCGGGGAAGACATATTTCCCGCTCTTCTGACTCGCGAACCACATGCACTGCACACGCTACAGCGAGAGCCAAGACTCAAAGGCTTGACTTGCTTAGATTTCCAAGATTCTATTAATACTGAAAAAGTAAACCGCAGGATCCTCAAGTAGAAGCCAGTGTTTTATTGCCCAGTTGACTATCCTTTCTGCCTTCCTCCTGGATAATGTTGTGACACTCCGCAAAAAACACAGAGAAAGTGCTTTTATTTGGGTGTGTGGAGGAGGAGCTAGAAGATCCACTGTCATCAGCGAATAGGTCTTGGGCTCTTCCCGTGTAAATGCACTCAAGGCATGGGTATGACAGCCTGACCGCCAGCCTGTCTGCCTTTTATTACCGGGTATTTGTATGAGGCCTCGTTTTTATTTATAAAACATGAAACACACTTCAGCCCTAAACACAGCCGTGACTGTTGAAGCAAGCTTCCGCACTAAAGTTAGAAAACCCTGCTTTTGTGCTTAACGTCAGCACCAGTCGACCACCAGACCACCTCCTCTTCCTCATCCAGTCAAAACCCCATTAAGGCCTAATCCCCCAAGTCTGGTCAATATCAGTTCATTACTGCTTGCCGAGACATAAATTTATGCCTAATCCCACCCTGGGTTGCGCCACAGCAGCGATACACATAACATGGCTGATTTAAAACAGAAATGAAATATCAAGCCATATTAATTCCTAAACCACTCTGACATTAATGGAAGAAAAACGCCTTCCAGCTGGCGGCTCTATTAGGTGCCTCTGCCTTTCTAATCCTATTTAGAGTAAGCACTGAGTGGGGACTACATTATGAGTCTTTGATGATGGAGAAATTTCAAACTAATGTATACATGCACATCAAATCAAAACTGCTCTCTCATTTATAAACTCATAGAAATTCTTCGCCTTTTGGGACTTTGGCTTTGAACAAAACGAGTGTAAAACTGTTCCCAAGCAAGGACTTACCCTCCTTTTCAACTAATGGTTAACTGCTACATAAGTAACATTTCATTTCCTTGTATATGTTATAAAATAATGTTTTCACTGTATGTTTTAAGCAACTTCATACACTTTTCTTTTACAATTTAACGCTGCAAGAGTTTTCAATTCAATTCAATTGCGTTTTTTTCAACCAGGTTGTCACAAAGCAGCTTTACATAGTCCAGGTCCGAGCCCCTAGTGAGGCCAGAGGCGACAGAGGCAAAGTAAACTCCCTCAGCTGAAGGAAGAAACCTCGGGGGGAGGGGGGAGGGACTGTAGACAAGACTTAAAAGGGGAATCCGTCCTCCTCGGGTCGCCCCAGAGAGAAAGGAACGAGAATAGTAAATAAATAAAGAATGGCACTCTGCATAGCTCTTGCAGAAACACCTTCAGTTCTGACTGAAATTCACCCAGAAAACATGAAATAAATATATATAAAGAAATTAAATATGTAAACCAACAGAACTTAGTCAACCAAGAATGCTACAGCTGATTAGCCAAATTCTGACCATTAAAAGTTAACGGTCTTGAATGTTGCTCTAGGTGGCAATTCAGCAATTCAGTTAAATACCAATAACTGCAAAATCAAGGACCAGAAACTGAATCAAGATCCTGATTTGAGAAAACACCTGAAGTAAAAGCTCACCTGTGTTAGGGTTGAGGTTGAAGCGACCTGCTGCATTGCCAGTCTGGATGCGATAGGACACTCTGCCGTTTTCCCCCTGGTCTGCGTCCCGGGCCATGACATAGAGCAGCACGAAGCCCACGGGCTGATCCTCCATCACGCTGACCGCCGTCGGGGAGCTGAAGACAGGAACGTTGTCATTTTCATCCGTCACAAAGATGCGGGCTGTGACTGATCCCCAGCGCCTCTGACTGGGATCTGCTGCCGAGTCCGTGGCTCTGATCACCAGGTAGAGGTTAGAAGTGTCTTCATGGTCTAACTCTTGTCCCAGGGTCAGAACTCCAGTAATGGGGTCGAGGGTCAGGAGATCAGAGAGATCAGGCCAGCGGTGCTGGATAGAGTAGCGCACCTCACTGTTGGGACCACTGCCATCCTTATCAGTAGCTTGGAAGGTGTAGATGGAGGAACCAGGCTGCATGTTCTCAGGGACCACTATGGTAATGGGGTCTTCAGGGAACTCTGGAGCATGATCATTGCTGTCCTGTACATTGATTTCCAGCTGGATCATATAAGTGCTTGGGTAGACCTTTGAAAAATCATCCACCTCGATCTGTAAAGTGTACTGGGCCCCCTTCTCATAGTCCAGCTCCCTGGCCAAATACACATCTCCTGTCAGACGGTCAACCATGAAGGTACCGTCCTGATTGGTTCCACCCACAACAAGGTAGGTCACCTGTCCATCAAGTGCTACATCACGATTGTCATGTGACCGCACTGAGCCTATGACAGACCCGGGTTTGGCTCCCTCCACTGAGTTCAGTGTCATGGATAGGGTGTTGGATTTGGGAGTTCTAGCTGATCCAAGAACCTATGGTTAAAAACAAAGACAATTACTGAAGTCTTCATAACCAGTCATGGGCGAAGAATTCCTAAACCTCGTAAATATTCAATTTCACACAGTCTGTTGTTTTATAGCCACAATATGATCACTTTGACGGCTGCTTTCATGTGGTCAGACTAAAAACAAATGTCTCTTCAAAGTCATGAAAAATGCAAGTAACACCATTGATAGATCAAAGACTTCAAGGATTAAAGAAAAGCAGGCTTTTAGCACCTTATGTCACTTCTTGGGTCACGCACTCCAGATTCAGTTTCTATATCTTTTCTTCCAGCCAGATTCAGGAATCGCCACAGCTAACCCAAAGTAAGGAAACCTTTAATGAATGGAAACGTTTCTGGCAGGCGATTGGCCGCTCCTGTAGCGCTCAGTCTTTAGGGCTTTCTGGTGAAATAGTGACTGCATCAGTTTAGTTTAGTTCTGCTTCTGCTTTCTGACGGCTGTTTTTGCTAAAATACCAAAAAGCAAACCTTCAAGTTCATTGATTGAACACTACTCAAAGAAGAGCAAGCTTATAAGCCATGCAAAGGAAATGCCATCCTTGCTAGCAGATTCATAAAATTTGTAAATTCCTTAATTTAAAAAAAAAAAGTACTGCATGGAGGTTCTACTGCCATGGCGCAATCTTGACTCACCAAATCAAACTTCTACCGTATCGACCCCAGAAGTCAGACTCTGTATTAGAGCGCAAACTGAGGCACATGAAAGCATCATAGGGTCATTTCCTGTGCACTCTAAAGGAGGCCAGGAAACATAGCTTTATAATGACAGCAGGTGAAAGCTTTCATACTTAAATCACCATGAAAAGCAAACAGACCATTCCAGGAGCACTGAGGAGGAACCGTAGAACACCTTTAACCGCATTACTGAGCATTCTCTAAAGAGCAATGTACTGGAACGTTCCAGCGCGCCTGGTATTGCTTGAGCGGTATTTGGAATATTATCTCTGTGTTGTTGTGGTGAAACGTTATCTGGTGCGAGTGTGTCTGCTAGTGCTACTGTGTGAGAAGGCTGAGGTTGGCAGCTCTCTGCGGCTGATCAGAGCGAGCCACAGCTGGGGCCCATCACAAACCATCTGGGAGCACTTGATTCAAAGGTGCCTTTTCTTCTCTTCCTCAGCCTCCACTCTTTCTCTGCCTCTCTCTTTCTGGAAGCAGAGATATGGCAGGGAACTCTACACTCCACAATTAGCATCCCATTCCCTTTTAGAAATCACATCTGAGAAAGCACTAAAGACTGAGCCCTACAGGAGAGGCCAATCGCCTGCCAGAGACGTTTCCGTTCAGGACATATTCTGCGGGATTTGGACACTCTGGAGTGGATACGAAAACAACAACCGTATATCGGATAAAATACACCGTGACGCACATGTCTAATTGGTGCGAATACCCTGGGTGTACTGCGCTCTTTCATTTGGCTTTGAATTACAGAATACAGCTCTGGAAAGGGAAGCAATGTTGAGAGTTTTGACTGAATGTGTTTATACAGAATCACAGCAGACAGACAGAAGCTCTCTGCTTCCACACCAATTCCCTCAGCATACTACAGATACTACGCTTTAAAACAATATGATCTGCCACATATAGATCGGTGGTTTGGCCGCATTGAAAGCCGGTGCACCTGAATGAGGGGAGCAAACTAGTTTAAATATATCTCAGAAAAAGGACAGTCATTTTTATCACTTTGAAACAAGAGCCTTTGTCCAATCTGTAAATCATTTCCTTGTGAAAAAAAGTAATACATCCACTAAACATTAAAGAAATGTGTTTTCCCCATTTTTTACAGCTTTTATTCTTCAAATGCAGCTTGTCCTTCGTTCGCCACTGTTAGCTGGGAGAAAAAATTCATGCATAAAAGACTTCTGTCAGCAGACCAGCTGGACTGCTTTAACCCGGTTCAAGTGTTCATGGAGCAATACTCTTCAGAGTACAACCAATTGTTTACCAGCTGGTAATCTTGGTAGCATGTGTTTTTAATGTGATAGCACCTGAATGCACGTTAGTTAGAGGTTCTCAAGGAACACAAAGGTGATTTTTTGAGAGCTTTCTGAGCCACTTTCATATCTTTCAAGGTAGGGGTGGGCGATATAACCAAAATCTTCTATCACGGTAGAAGCAATTTTCTACCTCGATAACGATATATATCACA
>JBBJLR010000037.1:9269744-9282146 GCA_037577145.1 Brachypetersius gabonensis
AGTAATACAGGAGTAATGTAACGTATTACATTTCTGAGACAGTAATATTGAAAGGTAAGGGATTACTTTTAAATGACTGTAATAATTAATCTGTAATGTATTACAGTTTGGAAGTAACTTGCACAACATTGGTCATGACTGTGTGAAATGAGATTCTCTCTCACCACTGTGTCAGGTTTATAAGCCTCATTTTTCAACAGGGCCTACAGGATAGCTAGCGTTCTTATCTCATATCAGCAGAAATGCTTATTCTACATTCGGACAAAAAGAGATTCAGTTTTTTTTGTACCTAGTCGATCAGATCCATTTACAGGGATGCAGTGGAATACACACATTAACGTCCGTTTATAAATCTGAATTACAGTTCACTCACATTTTTTTTAACGAATCAGAAAACCTTTTTTTTGATCCTGTAGGATATTGCTCATGTAATAACTGCACAAACACACAGGAGACACAAAGGCAAGGACAAAACTCAGTATGAAATACACTTTGCTATATACACAAATGCTGGGTCTGATTTTACTATGAATATTATATATAACTATTTGCTATTTCTATAGCCATAATCATTTACACCTATCACGACCATAATCCCTTCTTAGCATGCACAAAATTATTTTACTGACTTACTATGGAAAAGTCATAAAATAAAGTTTTTTTTACTTCATAAACTTCTGCCCTCTGGTGATGTTCTCTCAGTCCCATTCACCCACCAGCTGATTTCATTTAATATATAACTTATTTTTAAGTAAAGCAAAGTAAAGTATGAATAATTAAACTGTGAAGGTAAAAAAGTAAACATAAGCTGAAAAGATATACTTGATTCATTTTTGTAGTCACCATCGTTCCGTAGTGCCTTTAAACTGAAGGGTTTAGGGTTTGCATGTTATATTCCAGAAAAAAGACTCAATTCCAACTGTTTAGGCTCTAAGGAAAATATCAGGCACATATCAGATATCTGTGAAAAAAGGCAGATGCACAGGTGCTCAAATTAAAGTTGGACTTGGATGGCAAGAACTTTAAACCCATAAGCTTTATGGCTGAATCCAGAGAGAGGATAGTTCATACCAGCCTACTAAGAGGCCTGACCCGCTGACCTCTGGGGACACAGTGATGAAGGGAATGTGAGTCTGACTTATGTCCTCACCATGAGAGCAAAAAAGGATGGGGTTAAGATGCTAGCACCGCTTTGAAGACTAATGAGAGGACATTCCAAAGGATCACTCGCGGTTCCTGATCAGGGATGGCCATCAAACTGAGAAAAAGTGGCACATCTTGACAACATTAAAATGGTGAACATGTTTTTTCTCCAGGTTCTTACATACAGTGACTGTGTTCAAAGGGACACAGTTAAAGAAAATACCAGAATAGCATGCTTTAAGACAGAGGAAATGAAAGTGGGGTATGAATGGAGTAAAAAAGACAAAAGAATGGAGTTACAAGCTTTTGATGGCAGTGAGAAAATGAACTCATCTAAGAGAGTTAAACTCTTTAGATAGTGTGACATCTTTAATAAACGTTCATGTGTTGCAAAACCATCCAGTAAACATTGGCGCTCTTTATTTAAGACCACAGTGGGAAAGAATGGAAACACAGTTCACTGCAAACATTAAGTTGTCTGTGGGATTTCTCTGTATTGTTCAATAGTCAGAGTGGTCTTTGGTGGTCAGGAGGTTTGCTGAATAAGACGTTCCACCACAGCTTTGATGATGGTGTTAATTTCCATGTGGAACCAGATGGTAAACAGCTCCATTCAGTCACACACATCACACACAGACACATACACACGCACTCACGTACAAAAGCTTAAACACGATATTGGATCTAAAATGTCAAAACGAAGTGCCCTGCTTTGTGGCGTCCCCATTCACACGTCGTTTCAGCGTCTCGCCAGCTCTCTAACTATCAACAGTCTTCAATGTGGACATCCTACTGGTTTTACAGGGCTCAGCAAACACCATTATAGTCCCTGCACTTCATCAGTAACTTTGCAAATGAACAGACTGTGAATGCGTATCAGATTTAATACCTCCGGCTAGTCACATGTAATGAATGTCAGCACTTTACTATAAAAGGAAAGGAGCTAAACTTTTCGGGCCCTAGTCAGATGATACTCCTAGCTGATAAATACGCACAACCTTACTCACCAGTGACTAAACATCTCATTGCTTTGGATGAAAAAGGCTTGTGTAGCTTTTTAACGCTACCTGGCATGTTAAGCCATCTTCGAGAGCAAGCTAGGCTTGGTGGTGGCCTAGTGGGTGGGTAGGAGGTCATGAGTTCAAATCCTACCTTCAGCACCACCACTGGGTTCCTGAGCAAGTCCCCTAAGCCCAAGTTGCTCCAGGGAGACTGCCCCCTGGAGTTAGGGAATGGAAGTCGCTTTGATTTAAAGCAGTGGTTCCCTTCTTGGGGTCCGGACCCCCCTTAGGGGGCGCTAGAGATCGCAGGGAGTGCGCACAAATTTTTGAGATTACCAAAATTATATTTCTACACATTAAATTCATAAACTCCCAATGTCTGAGGAACATAAAAGTGTGTGTGTATAAGAACAAAAACCTACAATCGCTGTTTATATTTTTGCTAATAAAAGTTTGTAATTAATCATTTGTGTGGGTAGGAGTTGGGGTTGGGGGTGCGTGGCTTGTCTTGGACACAGGCAAGGGGGGCTTCAAGGAAAAAAGGTTGGGAACCAGTGGATTAAAGCATCTGTTAAAATGCCATAAATGTTAGCTACTGAATGCCCTGTCAGCACCTCTCTTAATACAGACTTTTGTCTATAGAATTTATACACTGGGCCACTTTATAAAGCAGGTTAGATGTGTCTGAGTGGAAAGTTTGGTGTTTTTGAACTAGCATTTGAATGATCATATTATTTTGAAATAGAACTCAATACCACTCTTAAAAATAAACAAAAGGCTGGTTTTTGGCTTTTCTAGTCAGCAGCAACGCTAGAGAATATTATATAGCAACTCTATAGAATATAGTGATATTTTTATTGTCAATTTAGTTGGTTTAAGAAAAACAAAAAGTTACGTTAGCGCAGCTGAATTAACTGTTTCAGTGTTTTATGCTAATTTTAAAACCTACAAACTAGACAAGCGACTCCTTTGCTGAAACAGACGAATAAAGTGTCAAAGCCAACAACCTGAATTTGGCTGTACATGTAAATGCTTGTCACTGTAATACAATTCACTCACTTCTCTGGTTTAGGTCCTACAGATACAAGAAGTGAGTTGTGAGTAGTGTCAGGAAGAATTTTGTTGGGGTTTAAAGGGTTAAAGATGACCAACATAATGGATAAATGTTCTAATTACATATTTGATCCATTGCTGTTGTGCAGTTTTTCTTATATAATGTTCACACAAGGGCAACAAAGGCAAATAGTGGCAAAAACGGGGATCAAGGTTTAATATGTCAGTAAAATAAATTCTGCAATAAAATTAAAGAAAGGATTTGGAAGCAATGCAAATAACTGTTAATAAAAGGGTGTTTAGGAGAGAACAAACAACAGCTGATGAGACCCCCCCCCCCCATCCTGCCACCCCACGGTGTGTTGTACATATGCACATGGTCATGTTTCACAGAGTCCAAGCCTGCAACCCTGTTCTGGTTTTTGCTTATGCATGGCTTCAGCCAAGCACTGCTCTGACCCCGTCGTATCACAGATGCAATCGGAGAGTCGGCCGTAACAGTTATTCATCATTTGCAGAGAGTATAATAAACAAAGCAGAGCTCCAAGTATCACATGACCACGAAGGAATCTGCAACACGAATGTCCGTCCTATTGTTTCGTACTTGGACCCACGTTCGCGTGTGCTCTACTCAACTCTCTATAAGAGGCAACGTTACAGTATCAGCAGATGAACATGGGGTCTTTCTGGGGATGCTGGCTTGGTTCCAGGCATCTGGCAGGCACAGAGTGATGCTGAATGAGTTTACATGTGTGGGACTAGCCTTAGGGCAGGCTTAGCATAGCTCCTCCATGAGAAAAGGAGTTACCGTAGAGGAGCGTACAGCACTCTACAGAGTCAACAGAAACACACTTAAGTGATAAACACAAAGGGTAGCACCGGGCGAGGGTTTGCTGTGTGAGGGATTGCAACATTTGCTTGAGGATTACGTCTCATGTTTATGGGTTTCAACACTGCACTTATCACTCTCACATAATGCAGCAGGGCTTTTAGAGGGAGGCTAGAAGCGCTTTGGAGGAATGCAGTGATTTCAAGTGAACATTTTCCCCCCTCAATATAGCCATATCTCATCTAACCCTTCTCTTTCTCCTCTCTAGAAGAGTGTACACACTCTTTTTTTACACCATGTAAACATTTCCTGATGAACAGACCATTAATGAACAAACAGACATTACTTTTAAAGAACACATCCTCCTTCTATTAACTTGCATTAAAAATAGTGTGGCAATATGAGCATATTTATCTTTATTGTGATATATTATATATTTTCGGAGCATATCGTGGATATAAAAAAAAACACTGAACAGCTATTAGGCCCTGTTTGCTCAGGACACTCAGACACTCTGGTCCTGCTCCTTTTAGAAGGATCTGATCTATGTGGGATGGGGTGAGGTTGTAATTCCACTCAAAGCTTGTGTTCAGCCCGTGAAGCTCGCACACAAAACAAACACCAGGCTTTTACAATGTGATGAATGAGGCAGCCTCCTCTGCAGCGAGGAAATGACCTTGCTCTTAGTTATGTGTGTGTAGCAGTGTTTCAAAAGTCTCAGGCCCATGCACCCCTACCCTCCACACCTGACACAACCCATGACGTGATGGACAATTAGCTGATCCATTGAATCCATGGCGTAAATCCTGGGGGGGGGGGGGGGGGGGGGGAGGACATGTCCCCCGCATCCGAGGGCTCTCCCCCGCCAAAAAAATATAAAAAAATATTGCACTCTTTACTAAGAAAAATATATGTATGTATACCTTAAACAATTGTGTAAGTAGAAAAAAAAGCAAACGCAAAAAATGCATTTAGAAACAGTTGGGTTCCCCCTCCCCTTCCTCACAGTGGTTTGGCCCACTGTCTGTTCCCCCTCCGCTTCCTCCCAGTGGTTTGGCCCACTGTCTGTTCCCCCTCCGCTTCCTCACAGTGGTGTGGCCCATTGCCTGTTCCCCCTCCTCTTCCTCACAGTGGTTTGGCCCATTGCCTGTTCCCCCTCCCCTTCCTCACAGTGGTTTGGCCCATCTACTCCACACATGTGTGGCTGCTGTTTAATTAATGTGTAACTCCAGTAAGTAAGTAATTTGATGTAATTTTCCACAAATCTGCTATATTAGCGATTAAAATATTACTTATCTAGTTAACGTTAGCTTGTTTACAATAGTTACAGTGCATTATGCAACAAGCTAACATGCCATGCATTGTTTGATTTGTTACGACTTGGCTTAATGTTAACTTAACATTAAGGGCCACCGTTAGCATATTGTTTAGCTGTGCATTCACTAAATGAGCAATGTGCTACGTCCGAACTGACTCCACTGTATTTTTTTGTATAATCGATTTCTATTCTGTTCTTAAGTGTCTTTAGTAATTTAAAATAAAATTTTAAACCTTTTTTTTAATTCCTTGAGAAATTTAATATTTATTGCCCCCCCCTACTGTTAAATGAAATTTATGCCCATGCTTGAATCAGACAATATTAGAGACAGAACAGTCCTGAACGCGAGTGTATCAATTTCAATTCATTTTTATTCGTAAAGCATTCTTCACAACAAACACTGCCTTAAAGCTATTTCACAGAATGCAGAAAGGATTCAGAAGCCTAGATAAGCGATCAGAAGGCAACAGAGGAATTATCTCACAGCACGATGTAGAGAACCCATTCCCCTCTGAGCAGACATTCTGGATGCATTCATCTAAAATGTTTAATTTAGTTTTGTAGATTTTGAAACATTCGAAATGTTAAAATAGTAATACATTAGTCTGGAATAAAATTCTTTTCTTTTTTATTTTTAAAGAATATTATTTTAAAAAGTACATTTTAATATGACTTTCACCAGATATATATGTGTATCTGATCTGTGGCAAAATATCCAAACTGTGGCAAAATTTAAGATTTAAAAGTGAACTGAATGGTTTCCTAAATAATAAAACTCTAATTAAATGTTTGTGAGGTTGATTTTTACATTGCTAGTATTCAAAACCCCTTATAAAAGCCAGGATACATTACACGGCCTTGTGTTCGGGGTGGTGGTGGCGTAGTGGGTAGGATACTTGCCTCTAGACCAAGAGGTCATGGGTTCGAATCCTACCTTCAGCACCACCACTGGGTTCCTGAGCAAGACCCTTAACCCCAAGTTGCTCCAGGGAGAGATTGCCCCCTGTAGGTAGGGAAAGGAAGTCCCTTTGAATAAAAGCGTCTGATAAATGCCGTAAATGTGAATGTAAATGTTTCCACTCCACTGTTAAACGGTACCACTACAAGACACGTCCCTGCTGAATCCATTAGTGTTCGATTAAAAGAAGGCCCACTTAAGCGACACTCAGAGTAAACCACACTGAGAAGCATATTGCTCTCATTAACACGCAGCTCTCTGCAAGGCTTCCATTACTTCATCTGTGAAACGCAGCTCTGCGCAGTTTCAAACAGCTAACTGACTTATAAAAACTCTACCATGCCCGTTTCCCACTTCACTCTCAGTGGATGGAGGACTGCGTCACAGAGACTGATGAAAATGTACCAGGCCTCGCCAAAGGAAGTCATGCGATAAACCAGGAAAGGATGTCTATTGTTGGTGCCGAGAGAGCGGAAGCCGGCCTAACACCGATACTGACCGCGTCTGGAGCCCAAGGCACGCATTCTTCTCTTCAAGGCAGCACGAAACATCCTGAGAAGACATTAACTTGCATTTACTCATATCTCTCCAGGATCTATTTTTAATAACCGGGAGGTTATACTATCTCATAAGGCAATATGTTTCCTCTTCAATACGTTCCCTTGGCGCAGCAGAGCAGCTGGGGTTCCTCGGGATGGTTCTGATCAGTTTAACGCTGCGGAAATGCTGAGATCACAAGAAGAAACAAAGCGCCGCTACCTGAGTGGCAAGCACAGCATGTGAAAACTTTCATCATAAAACCGAAAAATAAAAACACACTGGCTTACACAAGTGTTCCTCCAAATTATGCATCTGCAGTGAATTCTCCTACTCAGCTACAAAGCAAATAGGTACACAAAGAAGACGAATCATATTGCTTACCCCAACAATAACAGTATTGGGATTCACCTCTTAATTATTACAATCATGTAGCCCATATTTTCAGTTCAGTAATATGGAGTTAGCGGGAACTAACTCCATATTAGTTTGTGAATGCAATTTAATTCAAATCCATGTTGGTGTAATGCTCAGGTGACCCAATACTTTTGTCCACCCAGTGTATGTCTTGAAAATGACAGGAGCTCAGGCCTAAATGATAATAAACAACGTTCGACCTGCCCTCGGCAGTGTTTCCTCGTCACAGAACTAGAATGGCACTGCACTGCATGTTTTAGTGCTTTTCCTGCTCCATCAAACTCACTTTAACCCTGAGCAGGGCTTGTTAATTAGCCGATGAGTTGAGTCAGGAATTTGAGAGCAGAAACAGCAATAAAATGTGAAGGAAGTGGGTTTAAGGAGCAAACCTGGGAAACACTGCCCTGTCCATCTGGCCTGTAATGATTCAGAGAAGGATCAGCACTTTCCTCCCCATCTATGTGTTTTCAGCCTTTAAAGGAATAGTTTGTGCAAAAATCTTGGTGCATTCGATGCGTTTAGACATGTTTGATGTTGGAAGTTACTTTCATTTTGTGCAGCAGCAACAAGGCTAATGTAGTTCACAGGTAATCTCATAGGTTACAATGTGTCTCACTATATCTTGTAATCTCTGGCAATTGGGTGGGAAGTAATTGTTGGTGGAACATGATTTTATCGGAATTTTGAAAATCAAATGGTCTGCAGAAGCCGGTTGGCCTCAGTTTAGCCGCAAAGCTGAATATATAAATAATTCATTAAAAACTTTGTCACTACATAACATAATGATTTGGGGTTTTCTGTTTTATTATTGTTACTAATAAATAAAATAATTTAGAATTCCTTTAAAATGAAAATTAATTTTCTATTTTTAAAAGCGCCATTATTTTTTAAAGTTAAAAGTTAGTAGAGATGCCTTTTTGCTTTTTTTCACAGCCAGGCAAAGAAGAGAAGAAAACTGAATGATACTATTGGATCTAATGTTAGGCAGCTACTGTGCAAACGGACAAAGTCACCTGTCAGATGGCTGATAAATGATATGATACAAGTGATTATTTAAAACCTCAAACAGAATTCCTCATGTGACGTCTGACTGTGAATCTCTGAAAACGAAAAAGAATATCTGAGCAACTGCTTTACTACGTTTGGGAAAAGGGGAAACTTACATAAATGGCTTTTTTTTTTTTTTTAAATATGTTGTTAAGCACATCTTAGATCAGTCCTCCTTCAGGGCTTTTAGAGGACAGAGCCAGTTGGTTGATGCCAAACAGCAGTTCTTCTTCTGAAACCAGCGAAACAAGAAGCCAATTTCACACAGCGCCTCCTAAAAAGTAATTAAGCTTGTCTTCTCCCACAATGCATCCTTCACACTTCAGTCTACAGGATGATTCATGCATTGATGTCTGTGTGGAAAATTGCACCATTTGTCACATTTAGATGTGCCTCTTAACACTTTGAATACTCTGATTAGGCCCTGCCATGCCTGTCTGTGCTTAGATAATGATATTAATTCCTTTTTTCTGTTTGTTTTTCTGCGCTGTTTGTTTTGAATATCGAGTTAAGTTGCTGATATCCGATCAAAACAAAAAGTTTTGAATTGAATTCTCGAATTCTGAGGTGTGAGAAATGCCATGCAGGATCGTTTCAGTACTACACGATACAACACACACACTAAGCCTGGCTGGTAACAGCAAACTGGAGACTGGGACTCTTGGACTAGCTCAGACAACCCCTAACTATGAGCTATTTCCATTAAAGAAGTGAGTTTTGCCACAGACAGAAACAGGATGCGCTGCACGTTCCGAGAGGCGACAAAACCTGAGGCATTACAGCATTAACTGCACTTTTAGCGCTCACAGTGAGGACGGACAGCGAGCAAAAAGCATAAACACTGTGTGACTCATTTGTTAGGTTTTATACACAGTCAGATCACTGCCACAGTCCAGAGTGGCCAGGATCCGTCCTCAACCGGAAAAATAACAATACAGACAAGCAAATAACAGACGGCTCAGTGTAGCATTTCCATTTCAGGCAAGCTTTTGTTTTACAGATGAGAAAAGTTGTTTTCATTCAAGGAAACACGAAACCGTGGTGTATCTGCCCTTTTCCCCCTGCATACAGTGAGTTTTCCGGCCAGAATATTTCTTTCTTATCAAGTCATATATATTTTATATGTAAGGCTCAGGCTTTCTGTCATTCACTTCCTTATTCTAAATTTCTGCTGTACTCTTGTACACTCTTAAAAAAAAACTTTAATTGTTAAAAAAATCAACTTTAAATGTGAAAAAGATTATTACCAATCACATAACTTTATTACAGCAATGGTTCTTTAAAGACCATCCACTGAAAGCCTCTTAGCTAAGAGTTCTTCTATAGGTTTTTCTTTCCAAGGAACTCTTTTTTGAACTCATTAATGTTTTTAATGATGTAATTCCACATTGCTATTGTTTTCCCTTTGCTAAATGGCCTAAAGCAGACTAAACAGTCCTGTAGTATGTCCTTGTACACTTCATTTAAAAGCAGCAGAAAGCGAAGATGACGAAAGTCTGTGAATTTCAACACTACCACCTTCATCTGAGCCGCCAGTTGGGCAGCGGCGTATGAAAGCTCAAGAGCAGAGCGGTTAAAAAAAAGGATGCATGACCCAAAAGCCTTTGATTCAGAGGTAATTTTAGGTAATGGCTTCCAGAGTGAAAGTTTAAGGTCACAGGAATGTGCTGGAGTGATCTTGAACTGCTAGCATGACTTTTCCTCTACACCGACAGGCAATTCCATCCTTCTCTGCAGAGCGGAGGAGTGTGTGCAAGCTCATCGGGCCAAGCGGAGGAAAAGAGGGCACCAATGTAGATGAAAACCTCTTTTGTATTAGCAGCTGTAGCCTAAACAAAACTATCTCGTCTCAAAGAAATTGATCGAGGACCAAATTTCAGTAGACATTTACGGCATTTATCTGACGCTTTTATCCAAAGCGACTTCCATTCCCTACCTACAGGGGGCAGTCTCTCCCTAGAGCAACTTAGGGTTAGGGGTCTTGCTCAGGGACCCAGTGGTGGTGCTGAAGACAGGATTCAAACCCATGAGGCAAGTATCCTACCCACTGAGCTACCTAGACAAAAGGCAAAAAGCCATGTCAGCATGGCCAAGAAAAGAGAAGAGTGCTCTAAATATAGACACAATATTGGGTTATCTGTAACTTTTAACTGCTAATTGTGACAGTTCTGTTGCACTCTGTTCATGTACTCAACATCCCGTATCCACTGGGGGGTGGGTCACAGCTGAAACGTCTCTGGGTGGCACAGGAACGCCTCCCTCAAATACCTTCCGGCCTCCATTTTTTCTGATTTTTCTGATTTTGCCAACAAATACATATGATATGTGACCAATACATATGACAAACGCTAAGTCTGATATAGAGTATTTGGAGACACACAAACACTGGATTAATGGGCAAAAAAATTGCACCATGAACTCGAACTGGCAATTTTTTCCCTTCATTCAGTGCATACTGCTGTCTGGGGCATCGACTCACCGTCTCTTACCAAGACATTCATGGTTAAGGGACCCTGAACATGTCGACACATTCACAACGAACCGCAACGAACAGTGACACACGTCTTTCTTTTGTAACTGACCTTAGGTCTAATGTCTTAAAGACTGTTTGTGGGTTGACTGTGTGTTTTGACTGTGTCGTTTGTACTTGTCAGGTGTTTTGTCCCTCTCTGGCTGCCTTAGGCATGACATCACAGACTCTCTCTCCAACACACATTTTTTTTATGGCGCATCTACTTTCTCCCCACACATTACAGAGGCAACTTGACCACAAATAACAATTTTTTTAAATAATCGCCCCCCAATTTAACTTTGGAGCCATGCCAATATTTCAAATACTGTTGGAGGAGAAGAGGTGCCAAATTTCAGCTTTAATAATAATAGTAATAATATTAATAACAATAAAAATGCTACTTAAGATGCAATCACACTAATTATTTATCTTCAGAACACGACAGACACAGACAATAAAAGTGTCTGGATCGGTCTGCTACTGTCATTCACACTGTTTATGTTGGTATATCCCGCAGACTCAAGTCTAAACTATAACCATTGACTGGTTTGGTATATTTCTGGCCTTGCACAACCAACTCTAGTGTTCCATGTGAAAGATTCCACACACAGCCACAGGGTGTTTTAAAAACATTTTATGTTTTAATTTGACTACTGATTATTCCTACGTTTATTTCTGCATGATACAAGTAACATAATCAGCTATGCTGTATGTGTGCTAGCTTTACACCCATGAAGAACCATTTGGAATTGCCATTAAACTGAGCTTCCAATGTGTAATCTATTCCCAAGGCTATATCTCTACCTGGCACCTAGATCTTTGTTGGGAAGGAAGCTCGCACAGCTTGGTGACGCATTCCAGCCAGTCATGCTATTGGTTTAGCTGAGGGTCAGCAGTATTGAGTTCCTCCGGCACAATTAGTCAAGAACTGATGCGCTTCTTCAGCCCGTTCTCCTGCAGTGCGCCTGACCTCCTCACCCGGGCCACCAACACCCCTCCTAAAACAAACTACCGGTGCATGGGGCTCATAAACTCAAATGGGCATTTCAGACTGTGTGTTTGTACAAGCAACGGTCTATAAGAAGTCAAACTCTTCTTTAACCACCCATTTACACAACAACTGACCTGTAATGCAAAGTTTATATTTGTGAACCTGCAGTGTATATTCAGCTCCATGTCATATAAGGACAGACAGGATTTCCAGACCCAGACAGAATGCATCCAATGGATGCTTATCAGAGGATTTCCTACATCAAGTGAGGCTGAGCACCAACGAAAACAGCACAAAAGGAAAGTGAAAAATTGACTCCTAGATAGTGTTCAGATCAAAGAATGGATGGGATATTCCAGAGTGTACACACACACACATACACACACACACACACACACACACACACACACACACACACACACACACACAGAAGTAGAGAAACTGCAAAGTACACCTTCTCCAGGCACAGCATCAATGGCAGTTTGAACCGTGCCCGAGTGTGTTTGACCACCAAAGCACGGTTGGTTTGACTAGTGTGAGGCTCTGTGCCCGGGCGCGGTTGGTTTGACTAGTGTGAGGTTCTGTGCCCGGGCGCG
>JBBJLR010000037.1:9282268-9293680 GCA_037577145.1 Brachypetersius gabonensis
CTAGTGTGAGGCTCTGTGCCCGGGCGCGGTTGGTTTGACTAGTGTGAGGCTCTGTGCCCGGGTGCGGTTGGTTTAGCCGTCCCTGGTCCGCTGGGAAGAGTTGAGCCAGAGCACAGTTCAGTTGGACTCGGGCGCGGTTCGCATGTAGTGTGAGCGCTAACCGCGCTGGAGCACGGATCAGGCTGTGATGGGACTGTGGACCACCGCGGACCAAACGACTCAAAATTACTAACAAGTCACCAGAGCGATGGACTCCACTGCGTTCAGCGAGAGAGCGCCGCTCTTCCTGTTCATCCTGAAACCGTCGCACCATAATGACATAAGCGTGCTCCGGCACGAACGCTGAAACCCAATGTGAGTGTGGGCCAGCGGGGGGGAGTGGGGAGGGGGGACAATCGTACTCGGGCCCGGCTCACAGCCACCGTGCCTAGTGTGAGTACACCCTAAATGCTGGATCAACAATAGTGATTAAATATTGAAGCCCTGCACTGAAACTGTACCCTGGGAGAGGTACAGCAGTGGAAGTGTTCACAAAGAATAGAGAGTCAGCAGCACTAAGTGCCCTATCACTAACGCTATGCAGCCTGACAGTGCTGATACACACCAGATGCAAGATGGAGACTGAGCCAGATTCTCATGAGAGAATGCTTGGGTTAAACTGTCTAAGCTCCATTCAAAACAGTTTACATATTTGCTATGATATATTCTGAGCACCGTTGCTACTTTAAGGTAGATAAAAAGATAAAGAGATGAAATGTATTACAGATGCTAGACAGCAACTCTTGACTGGATGTAAACATACATACACGGCTATTAACATGTGTTTGTAAACACATACGTACACACACACACACACACACACACACTTACTGCCCATACTTCTCTCCCTAAGCTAAAGGAGCAGGTCTTGGGGTCAGTATTTAACAGAAGCGCTTTTTGTTTAGCTCCTTGTGCTTCCATGCAGTCTGCAGCATGGAGTGTGTTTACACAACGCTGCTCTCGAGTCCAGACGACCCCACCGGTGATGCTGTTGACATTAGGTTGAGGAAATTACCTTCACATGGCTGAAGAGTCGAAGCCTGGTCCTCAGGGGAGCCCACAGAGTTCAGGGTCACCAGGTTTGGATCTAAAAACCTATCGTCAAGAATCTGTATAATATAACCATGTGTGTCCAAAACTCTCCAATTGCCTTCTAACTCTTAGATCACATATTTTAATGTGCATTTACTGCAACAGAAGAGGACACTGTGGAGCTGCTCTCACAAGCATAATGCCAAGAGTCAGCCAGAGGGGTCCAGAGATCCTCAGCATCAGGCTGCAGAGCAGTGGAACACCATTCTCTGGAGTGAAGGAGCTCTACCAAATATCTTTTAGATAAGCTGGAGTGTTGTAAGACTACAGCTGAATGATGAATTGAGCTTATACTGAAGTGTCAAACAGTGTGATCTTTATACTGTAACAGCTGGACTGCTACTACTAGGGGGAGCTGGGTTTTGTTTTGGGTTTTCACGTTTTTGGACTTTTATTTTGACACCTTGAGTACCCTGGCCTGGGAAATGGCTTCAGCTGTGGGTACTCAGGGTTAAATGATTTTGTCTTTGTATTGATTGGGTGTTCATGTCTTCTTGTATTTAACTTCGGTCCTGTTTCATCATTTTTGTCGGTCATGGTATTGTCATGTATTGTTGGTGTTTTGGTGAGGGATTAGTTTCCATGTATTACCTGTTCATAGTTATTCCCGTTTTCCCGTATACTGAATTCCTGTCCTGTTTTCCACGTCCTATCTTGATTTTCATGTATCGGCCCTCATGCCTGGTTTTGTTCTCTGTTCTGTTTTGTTTTCAATAAATCCCAAGAAACGCATCATGGCCGCTTCCTAGACTTTATTTCCACCCTGGGTTCCAGGGAGCCCCCGTGACATATACTTTATATAAAGTTGTCTTAAAAGGTTTTAATTGGGTAAACATAACAATAAAGTCTACACCACATTCGGCGCAGGCCCCAACATGAAAAATCTCAAGTATTAATCTTACGTTAAAAGAAAATCATTTAAGCTGCAGTGTTCAATTTATGAAATGGTGAAAAACTGATGAAACTTTTCTCTTAAACATTTCCCTGAAAAGCTTTTATGCAGCTTTGGGCAAACCCAAAGCCAATGAAAGCTCTTAACCCTCATCAAGTTGGTTGAATTATGGGAAGTCCCACACTAGAATTAAAGGCTTGAAAATGGTGCCCTTAAAGGAGTAGTGGTTTTGTGTTAAAGTTGATGTTTATCCCAGTCTGTCATATTTTACTAGCAAGTTCAAATATGATTAATAATGTTAACCTGGCTATCTGTTTTTGGTTGATAGGTGTCGTCTCACTCGCGTGGACAGGGTCTTCTGCTTTATGAGTTCAAACAACTGCACAAGGGTTTTGCCAAGGAGACCATGAAGACCATGCCGTCAGATTGGAATAGTTCTGTAATTTAACTAGAATTGTAGGTCTAGTAACCTAATAACATGGAAAATGATGCTTATATACTGCGAGAGTTATACTATGGAAAACACAGGAAGGGGTATCACAGTCACAGCATATCTACAGACTATACCACAGACATAAATCTACTGGTGCCGTGGTGCTGCAAGGTTAACAAGAGTAAGACAGCAGCCTCAGTCATTTAATTTGTAGGTAATGGCCACACTGCAGATTTCCTCACATCTGGCCACCTTCATAGAATAGTCCAGAGGGAGAGAGGTTTTGATGAAACCTCAACAAACGCCAAGCAGTCCAAGCGAGAGCTATTTTTAAAGGCGTGTCACCTGAGATGTAATGATTTTCCCATCCATGCAGTGATGAAGTCAGTGGTAGAAGACGAAAGAGTTATATTGTGTCACTCCCAATTCCTTTGAACTGTTCCAGAGCAATCATTTTCCATACTATATGCATTCGTATCCATTATGGCCCTCTGGCTTTATACGTTTGCACATTTACATCTAATTTTTAAACATTTCCAGTCAACATTTCCTTCCCAAGCAAATGGCTTTTAGACCAACACCTTTATCACATCCTGCTCCTCAGGAATGACCTCAAGTGGAAGAGTATCATCCTTCATTTTCCTCAGTTGGACATAAGATGCTTTGTAGTCTGTGTGTATATGTGTGTGTGTGTGTGTGTGTGTGTGTGTGTGTGTGTGTCCAGTCTCTGGCTCTGTAGTCCAGGAGCAGCACTGTAAGTGCTAAATCAATGACCTCAGCTCCCGACAGCTCTTCAGCTTTCTGCTGATGAGGTGGCTGTGCTGAGGTGGCAAAAAAGGAGAGAAGTGTTAGACTGAAACACAGCACTGGGGCTGCTGCATCGAATTCGAGCCCCGAGACTGGACATACAGCAAAAAAGTGAGGGGATTCTTCACACAAAATGTGTTTTCTTTGGGCAGGAGCAGCTTAAATGTTTAAACTCCTTTAACACTTACTGAAGCTCTGTGGAAAGCGTAGACTCTATAAAAAAGATCACATGGACAAAAGACACCTGACAAAAAGAACTATGTGAGATTGCTTGACATTTCATTCTAGAATATGGAACAGGCAAAAGGTGGCAGTATCAAAGTCACTGAGCTCTTCAGTACGACAGTCTTCTGATTCCAAAGCCAGTGACTGCATGTATACGTGCTTGATTTTTATGTAGCAGTGGTTGTGGCTGAAACACCTGAAGTCAGTACATAAAAGGGGTGTCCACATTCTATACAGTGTATTTTATTATGACTTGAATTTGATGCAAAGCTATTGTGTACATACACTTCAAAAATGTTAATGCCTAAGCATTAGGGCTGCACAATATATCGCAAATTTACAGTCATCACGATATCAACATCCTCAATATCCATATCGTCGAAGACTGACTGATCTGCAATAAATGGTGTTTTTCCAAAACTCTTCACCCAGAGCCACAGAGAAGAGGGCAAAAACATCACTGGGCAGTTTCTTCATCTTCTGTGCAGCTGTTAGAGATTCTTCCCTTTGCTATTTTTTCTGGCTAGGAACTTTTAATTTAATTTATTAATTATGTTTACATTTATTTAAGATTTATATTTTCAACAATGTTCAATGGTTCAAATGTTTTATGGGACATTAAATGCTCTGTTTAAGCAAATTCTTAAAAAAAACATGGAATGGTTTGGAATGGAATGGAAGTATTGCACTTCATTTTTTTTCTGCATAGACTAGTCAGCGTCTAGAGTCTCTGTTACCAGCAAATCCAAAGCAGAAAAACATTAACACTATAAAGGCTAAGTTTTTACTCACTTATTGCATGTGATAACACTCAACTACATTATCGCATATCGCATGTTTTCCTGATATCGTGCAGCCCTACTAAGCATTGTTCTTTATTGCATAACATGGAAAAACAGAAACCAACATGACAAATGGGAAAAATTGGAAATGCAAACATGACCCTATCAACATAGAATGTAAACCAAATGAGAATGTGATTCATTGCGTAATCATGTAATTAGATTAACATAATCATAAACAGGGTATTTTCTGTTCCAACTTTCCAACACTTACAACAGGAGCCACCAATCAAATGCACATTTGTTTGCCATTCAACTCGCACTGTTTTTGCCTCCAATAATGGATGTATAGATATAAAATAACTGCTCATTCAACAGCTTGCGCTGTCTCACACATCAGCAGGTTTGACTCCCTAGCTGAGAGCCTTCTGTCTCGGCCTAAAAGAAATGGACACTCTAAGCCCCACGGAGCAGACAGCAATGGCCTCCTACTCAATCCAGCAACACAAGAGAGGAAAGCTCTCTGCTGGCAGGTACAGCAAAATGCAACCCATTTACAGCAGCATTGCAGACAACAGACAGGCTGCTCACGGGAGTCAGCATTAATTAAATAAACTTCTCTCATGCGGCTAACACATGTCTGCATTAATGCAATCACCGAGGTACTGCTGGCTCAGTCTCTCTCACACTCCGAAGCCTTTTGTTTAGCTCTGCTCTCTTCTGTTTCTCTTCCCGTGTTTGTGTTCACTCTTCGAGTCTCGGATCAAACATTCAAGATTCCATTAGTCACAGCGTTGGACCAGCTGAGCCAGACTCGCAAAGATTTGTGTACGACGCGTAGAAATCCCTTCTCCCGGTGCCAAGCTGTTTCTTTGGGCTGCAAGTGATGTGACACTAAAGACACTCAACAGAGCAAAGCCTTAAGACAAAGCAAACAAGACACGAGGCAAACATAAACCACAGCCTTTCACGATGATGTAAGTATGCTAAGCATGTAAGTACTGCTCTTGATTCTACGGCTACATTTGTATGTGATCTAATAAGTCAATTAATAGTTTGAATAAAACAAAAACTTCTTTTAAATCCCAGATCAACATCATAATCCTATGGACCTCAATAAAATCTGTCTGTCGAATAAAAGACGCTAGTAGCTCTACAGGCTGTGCACTGTTTACTATTTCTGGGCATGATCAGCACAGTCTGTAGTAGGCGATCACAGACTCTGGTTCTAGAATAAATGTAGACTGCACATATAATACATTTTCACGAACTATTAGTTAAGAACTACTAAAATGTCACAACACTGAAAAGCAATGCTTTATTACTAGGGGTGGCACAATACCAATACCATGCCAGCAAATACACTCTAAAACATGCCTGTAGAAGTCTCAACACAAGCATGATATACAGTAATTAGAATGGGAAATAACTTCTTCACATCACATTCAAACTTGCACAAAGTAAATTTATATGTTGCATTTTCAACACAACTTCTCAGCTCATTGTACAGATGTGCTGATCAGATGCTCAGCATCGGTCTGATCTGGGACAAAATCACTGGATTAGAAATTGGAAAAAGCCTGATAATGTAAATGCTTAACTAAACTTTGAGCTGTAACGAGAGACGAGTCAGGACACGAATAACACATTAGCAGCAAGGCTGTGTCTCAAATAGCTACCTACACCTTGCATCGTGCTCTTTGTAAAAATGATAATACAGGCTCCTGCACCCAAATAGTGTATAAAATGTCTAGCAAAGAAGTTCTGGTGATGCAGCCACGTGTAGAACTCGAAGAGTGAACAAAGCACAGGAAGAGAAATGGACAAACTTTGCATTATGAGGGTGTGCCCACACAAATTCTACAATTTTATAATCTTGTGATTTTGTAACTCACTGTTTACGGCCCTAATTCAAATGTAAAGTGAATCCAGATAAATGTAACATTAACAGCTTAGTTGTTTAACGAAAAAGGTATACTCGAGATTACGGTAACAGTATCGATATCGGACAAATGGTATCGTGCCACCCCTAGTAATAGAGCATTGATTTTGGACATGTGATGCACATCAAGTTGAGCGTACCAAAACCCAAAGCCAGCAAAGACACTCTAAAACATGCCTGTAGACTCCTGATGCTCAACATAGCTGGATGTAACTGCGCATCAGACAGAAAAACAACATTAAGTCAACACTAAAAACATCAAAACAGCAATTGTTTCCAGACCTCCATCTGCAACTGGTCAAATTCCGATGAACGCAAACACATTCATTATGTTAGTGGCTGTAAATCTACAGCTAAGTCACTGATCTATGGAGTGCTATGAGGACAGCAGACTCTGGCTCAGTCAGATGGTTTTGACTTGCTGACCTTCAATGGCCTCAAGTGTCCAGAGTGGCGCTTCAGCTAATTGCAGGACACAGTGGTGATGAATGTGTAAGTGTTGAGAATGGTCAGGTTAAAGGTCTTGTTAACAATAGGGGGCCATTAAGAATGGAATGAACGGGCATGGATGCACTATGTAGCCACTGTGATGTCCCAGTAAGTCCTGGACAGAAAGAAACAAGGGGCCCTGTTCTGCTGATCTGACACCAGTTTTGCCGTTTTTCTTCAGTTCTTAGAAGTCTCAACACAAGAACGATATCCAGTCATTAGAGTGGGGAAATAATTACACAATTACTGTTCTTAAGCACATTTTGCAACCATTTCAAGTATTCTATAAGGTGAGAACCCTTTAAACGTCTCCAGTGTTATTAATGTAACTTTTACATTAGTCAGCAAATGCAGTTAACGAGTGATGAAAGCAGTACTCAAAGCGTTGAGTTTATTTTTTGTTTTTGCTATTAGCTACTAGAAGCATGTACAAAATAATCCTTTTTGACATTTATGACAGGCCATCTTTGTCTTTAATAGTTATTTAACAGTAAAGTTTTAGCTACGCTGAAAGAAATGTCTGGGTTACTTGCTGAAAACCTAAGAACGGTATGCATTAATGTATTTAAATTGATGGCTGAGCTGAACTGATTAAAAATCACAGTAAATAGGTTTTTTTTTTTTTCATTTTTCATTGTTGTCTTTCCACAATACCACTTAGTATTTAAATGTGTAAGCCAATGCGTGTTTCACATTTTTATCATTATCATTTTTATCAGAAAAAAAATAGTATACTGGGTAAAGGCACACTGAAAGCATAAAAATCTTCAATTGATGACAATGTTGTATGTTTATTTTACTATAATATTTTGTGGGGACACTAACACTACCAGTTGGTTTAGTACCAAATTCACAACAAATCTAAACATTGTCATTTTCCTAATTTACCCATGATTGGTGGTTTGGTCAGATTAACACCAGTGTCTATACACAAAATAGGAACAAAAAAGAGAAAAGTTAGTAAAGAAGTAATAAAGCTGCATAGAACCTCTCTTTACAGTGGCCTCGAAGAAAAAGAATGAATAACTCAGTCAATTCTAAGCCAGCAATTACTATGGATTTGCCATTTTTCGGGGTAAGGGGTACATTTACTTTTACATTAGTAAGAGAACTGAAGAGTTCATAATTCTATACTTTAACTAGAGTGAAGAATTTGAGACTGCTTCAGCTTTAATTTCACAACAATATTGGCAGTATTCCTTGAGTAAGGAATTTGTAAACTTATACCTCCTGTAATATATCACTATGTAACTGAAACGAGAGACTCTGTTGAAAATATAGATTATTTTAACAACAAGCAAAGGGAACATGGCTTAAGCTTGTTTACGCATAATGGAAGTACAATATATATGTAATTAATTGTGTTTATATGACTGAAGTTTAAGGGTTTATCAAAACAATGGCAATAACTCTTGACCTTTTAGTGTGGAGCAGAGCGAAAAATGGTGAACCTCAATCAGCAACACTTTGGAACGAGTTTTCCAAGAGCACTTTAACCTTAGACCTCTGTTCACTGCTAAATGTAATGTGATCAGCTGACAGGGAACCCTGGGTCTGTCACCACTTTCCTAACCTAAATGACCCCAAAGATGATCTGAACAGCCTAGAACGTAACGCCCAGGCCATAACCCCTAACCTGTCGGACTAACTCTGCTTGATATTGAAGCACTTATAATAAACAGAATACCCAGGAGCCTCTCAAACTGTCACTTATTCGGTTTCAATGTCTGCAACCACAGCTACTGTTTTCAGTTAGCATCATATTTCTGCAAATTCCTTTCTCAGCCTTGTCTGAAAATGCACCACTGCAACTGCTTTTGCTCTTTCCTTATGCAATGCATGCGCTTGGCATCCTGCAGGATCCAGCCATTGGGAAAGATAGGGCACCTTTAACGCAGGGCCTTGTTTGTAGTGTCGAAGCAGCTGAAGCCTCGACTTGACAGATGGCCTTGGGTCTCCAGTCAGCACCTTGCGTGAGTAGTGCTGTAGCGGCTCTGGCAGATTGATAAAACAGACAGTTAGGATATTTACACATGTCTGCCAGAGCAGAGGCTCTCTGGAGGTGCAGCAGAGGGGCCCCCAGCCCCCAGATCCCTCGTTCTGCTGCTCCCCTCCTAGTTTCCAGGCCTTTCACAAGCCCATTCGCCCTTTTGTTTGTTGAAGATCCACCGGTTGTAGCTCAAGAGAAGCAGTTATTGAAATGAACACCAAAAGGAAGAATTAACATTAGGTCATTTTCCTGGTGAAGTAAAGAGTCCGGCAGGACTGAGATGCTTGTTGCTATGAAGTCCCATTTTCCTATCATGCCCAACAGAGCTGAAGATGAAGATGGACAATGCAACGACACATAAACAGCACCCCATAACACTTTACATGTTCCGTCTAATTAAATTAATTTAGCAGCTTGAATTGTAAATTGGCCTTAATAGATCTCATCAAAAACAAGTCACAACCGATTAGGCAACGTTGCTACAATTATTTCAAGGTAAGATACTACTGAAGCCTAGGAGGTTTAACACAGTAGGATTTTAACGGGTCTGAACCTTCCATTTTCCTTTTAAAAAAGATACAAAAGATTACATTCCAGAGTTAATTTGTTTCGTGGGCTGTGGCTCTTATATAGACAGACAGACTGTTGGCTCAGCTGGCAGGACAGTGGGACCCTATATCCATGTGGTAGGAAGCAGGGATAACTCCACCTGTTATGTGGCCAGACAAGGAACGGAGTGATAGAATGTGGTCCGGACAAGAAGACAGCTGTCCTAGAGTTGTGGGCCAATATGAAATTGCAAGAGGTTACAACCTGAGATTACTGACTGATAATAACAGCAAAAGTGACCATTCTGTCAGACACCAGAGCACACAGTGTGAACAGCACCAACTTCTTTCTCTGCATTTCACCCATTCACCAAGTGAAGCAGCGGGCAGCCAGGAACACGGGGACGGTACCTTGCTCAAGGGTACCTCAAGAGGTGCTTAGCAGTGTTGGGATTTGAACAAACGACCACTGGCGCAACATCACTTCACAGAGCTCACAGAACAAGCAGAACAAGGCACAGGTAGACCATAGAAAAACAGGGTTTTGAGATAAAACCAGGAGGTCCTGTGGTCTCACAAGTTCAAACGGTCTGCATTCTGCAAGAAGATTGGATGTGGCCCAGCTCTTTCATTGCAGACATATTACAGTGTCCTTTCAGTGATGTGGAGAATGAAGAACGTTATCTGAGATGCTACCATTCACCATGTAAGGTATTTGGCATATTAACCTGGACCAGTCATGTGCTTGTGCAGAGACACCCCCAGACAGCAGCAGTATAAGATGATGTCCAGGGAGAGACGCCTGAAGCAGAGCAAACACTCACCTTGTTGAGACAAGCATTGTAAATCACAATAATGAACTCTCTGAACTTAGATTAGGCTCTTGCTGAGTAGGCACTGAGGCAGAGCCGTTGGATTCTAAGGTTACCTTCTGAAAAGTCTACAGAGACCTTTCATTCTAGATATTTCAAGTGGAAGTCCAAAAATCTACTGCATGTAATTTTCCATTTATCCTAAAACCAGCTAATCCCCCAAGACATGTTTACGCTCTGAAGTTTGATGCTTTAGTTTTGTTTAAGTCTAATGTAACTAACAAGTAATCATCACACACGTGCCTTAAATCACACGGTAGCTTTTCTGGGGTAGGTACTTTGCCAGTGGTCCCTGAGCCTTGTTCTGGAGATCGGGTCATACAGCACTGCAAAGTGATATATTAAATACATGCCAAGCAAGACATAAACAAGTCTGAGACTGTTTTCCAATTTAATTCGGTGGTAATAAGCTTTCATTACTTGAGCAACAAACATGTTCTGTGTGGTTTTTTTTCTTTTTTGGTTTGTTTTTTTAGGGTAAGTGAGAGAGAAGCATTGTGTGGCTAAAGAAATGGTCCACTCTTCCAAAGGCACAGCCCTGGACACAGACGATATGCCCTAAGGGAACACACCGCAAGCATAGTTTTCATTTCTCACCTTCATGAAAATCTCCCCACTTTCTTTTAGCTCCACCCAGCTGCCTGCTGGCATCCATTCCATGGAGAGGAGGACAGGAGTGGAGCAGACAGGAGGAGGAGGAGGGGGGAGGACGGAGAACTGAGAGTAGGGGGGCTGTGAGGGGGGCAAACTGAGGAGCCTCGTGCCATAAAAGTCCTTATCCGTCCAATCCCCTCGCAGGCCAGACAGATGGAGAGTGGGTGTGGGGAAAGAGCGAGTGTGATAGAGGGCAAGAGAGGGAGAGAGAGAAATAACAGGAGAGCAAGACAGAGCTTAAAGAAAGGGAAAGAGAGTGAGAGAGAGAGAGAAAGAGGGGGTGAGAGAGATAGAGAGAAAAAGAGTGAGAAAGAGGGAGTGAGAGAGAGAGACAGATAGAAAAAGAGAGAGAGAGAGAGAGAGAGAAAGAGGGAGTGAGCGAGATAGAGACAGAGAGAAAAAGAGAGAGAGAGAGAAAGAGGGAGTGAGAGAGACAGAGACAGAGAGAAAGAGAGAGAGAGAGAGAGAGAGGGAGTGAGCGAGACAGAGACAAAGAGAAAAAGAGAGAGAGAGAGAGAGAAAGAGGGAGTGAGCGAGATAGAGACAGAGAGAAAAAGAGAGAGAGAGTGAGAGAGAGAGAGAGAGAGAAAAAGAGGGAGTGAGAGAGATAGAGACAGAGAAAAAGAGAGAGAGAGAGAGAGAAAGAG
>JBBJLR010000037.1:9293780-9306334 GCA_037577145.1 Brachypetersius gabonensis
TGTGTGTGTGTGTGTGTGTGTGTGTGTGTGTGTGTGTGTGTGTGTGTATGTGTGTCTGTGTGTGTCTGTGTGTGTGTTTGGGTGTGTGTGTTTCAGGTAGGTGGGTACAGCCATGCTGTTAGCCACCAGACTTGCCCTTGTAGATCATTAGCCCACTTATCACGTCCTTGAATGCAGATTGGTTAGACACAAAGCAGGCACACACACCCAACCTCACTGAAAATACCAAACAGTGTAAAAGTGGAGCATTACTAGCAGGTCATCAGTGGAGAATAAATTATTACCCCTAAATATATGCTTACAGAGAACACACACTCCTATGTGTCAACGTGCACCCCATCCTCCCTTTCTCTAGCACCATCACAGTAACCATGGCAACCACGACCAGCACAATTCACTGCTGATACATCACATGCACACGTCTCCGTCACCCCTCTCCCTCTCTCTCCCCTCTTTGTCTCTCGGCCTACTCTCACTCGCTCTGCTATCCCTCATAGGCACAAGTGCTGATTAAGGCAAACTGAACCATTTCAAACTGCAATTTAAAGATCACTGGACAGCTTGACACGCTGGGAGGAGAACCCTAAACACCAATCGTGTTATGTCAGCTAAAAGAGGACTACGCTGATTCTAAGTGAGGGGGAGGGGCATATCCTATCGACTCAAAGAGAGTGAGACCAATTCTGCTGTTCTGGAGTACCAGTCACATATAGCTGTGACATCACCGGGGAACGAACTCGCCAGGGGTTAACGCTTGGATGGATTCGAGGGAACTTCAAGAAAAGCATTGCTGAGAATGTTATAAAAACAAATCAGTACACCTGCACTGTGCCTGATTTAAAATTCAAAACCCACAAAACCAATTGTGACATGAACCATTCAAAAGTAATGCAATATGCATCCTGTTATTGATGTTTTTCCCATATCTTCTTCCCCTTAGCACCCCCACTAGTCCTTCTGAGTGTGGAGTTTAAGTCAGTGCACCCTGTTCTCGGGTGCCAGGTCAGTATGTGTGGTTTCGACTGTAAACAGCAAGAGGCACCAAAGGTCCGCGGCCTCTCTCGTAAAAATGCCTGTGTTTAACAAGTGTGTCGTATAAGCTCTCCCACAGCTTTCGCTTGCAAGAGCAGCAGCACTGAAAAACAAGCCTCATGCTGTAAAGGCCTGCGTCATGTACACTCTGTGGCACATGGGTTACTTAAGGACAATGGCCCTATTCTGTAGTACATGAAATCCAAACATGCCATCGGCACGCAATTGGTAGTCGACTGTCAACAGTATGTAAACTGATTCATCGGGTATTCCCCAACAGGCTTGGCTACTAGACTCTTATGTAAGCATTCCAGTCACCGTCGAACTCAAAAGCTGGTCAAAAGGCCAGAGATCTAATCAGACATGTTTTTTTGTTTGATCACCGCTGACACATCTGTCCAGCGTTTGAAGGCTGTTTCACAGATAAGCACCAAAGGTTTATTAGCGAGGAGGAAAAGGCATTTCCAGCTCATCAGGTGTGTGCAATGGCAGTGATCTCTTGCTCGAGAAAGGCTGCGGATCCGGTCCGATCATCCACACTGTAATCAGTTCCGCTTTGGCCATATGGGCATAATGAGTTCAGCATTCCACAGCCACAGCCCAACCAGAGAGTGGGCCACATGGAAAGAGAAATCGAGGAAAATGTAGTGTAACAGTTGGGTACCATGGCTGGCTTTTACCCCTAGGGGGCACTGGGGAAGTTTTGCCTATTTCCTGTTTACCTATAAAAGAGGCAGTGGAAGCTAGGCTAAGCTACCAGCACCAGCAGAAACCCTAACAGAACCTGCATGTGAATACTAATAGTAATATATCTGTTTAGCCATAATTCTTTTGTATGATATGTGCGGTGATGAGCCTGCTGTGAAGAGTAGGTGGGTTTTGTTTGTTGTTGTTTATTTGGTCTTTTCTCTGCACCTTTATGGTCCGGAGGTGTTTCCTTGGCCGTGCTCGGAGGAGACCTCCCAGACCGGCTCAACTGAAGGAATACAAGGACAGAAGGGTCCTGGACAGGAGTGAAAGTCAAGCTTTCCGAAGGGAAAGGACACTTGAAAGACGCTTTACCAGATGTGTGTATATGGTGGTGGGGGAATTTGAGTTGTGTGTGATAGTGTGTGTTTGGGTGATGTAAATATATTGTATGACTGTAAATAAGTGTTAGTGGTTTGTTCCCGGTCCTCATTCTCTGATAACGACCTTTACCTTATTGAATCAGGGCAGGTTTGTTACAGTACCACCCCAAGGAACTCGTGTGTAGAAGTTCAGCATAAATAAGTCAATGAAAAGGTACTGGTCCTAACCGAAGAGACATGGGAGGCACTCCAAGTGTCTTACTTTGAATTCAATTTAGTCTTGGAGTAGAATGAGCTTTGTGGCGTCTAAACTCCGGAATAAAATAACAGACCAGAGGCGGCGTTCGTGAAGTACAAGGTCATTCATTCCCGCTGTGCCCATTGATCATAAACCTTACATGGTACAATGTGAGCCTGATCTTAAATCACTCCTGCACTGAGATGCTTTATAAGTACAGCACCTTGCCAGTTTGGTGAACATTTAAGAACATTAACACACACAAATCTTGCCTTTTTGGGTTTGATTGGGGCAGCGACTGGAACAATGCTGCACAGTAAGCCACTGAGAATATGCATAACTCTTGAACTTGGTACTACAGGCTACTGAAAAAAGAGCCAAGAAGTTTGGAGCTGCCTCCTGTGACAGGCAATCTAACAATCAGAGACTAACAGTTCCATCCAAAGGCAAATGTTGAGAATTCATTAAGCATCTCTTTCATTTTCCAGGCCTGCCACGACTGACGCCAGGCACCAGGCCAAACACGATGAGTCCAAATCCAAACTACTGGAATCTTTTCTTATCCTTTTAACTGTTTTTCACCATCACTCCCTCATTTGATCAGCCTGACAGAGACGTGAGGTCAACAAGCCTATTTTCCAGGCTCTGGACTACGAAGTATTTTAGATAGGTCCACTGAGACCCTCCATACCTGCTTGAAAATATATGAGGGAGAAGAGAGAGCCAGGTCAGTAAAGGGATATGAAACACACTGTGTCATGTTGCTCTAAAAAAGGACAGGGAGCACCGAACACGAGACGAGGGATGCCGAAGGCCTGAGAGGTAAAAGGCCACTGCATTTGGGAGGAAAATCTGGCCACACTCTCCGCAACCTTTTAGTAAACCCTAGGTAGTCCTCAACATTACACACAGTACAGGTCCTCAGTAGATCTTCACCTCAAGAGCTGAATGAAGTCCCGTCTGTGGGCGGAGTAATTATTCTCTCCAGATTGTTTACATGTTGGACATCTTGATTTGTAGTTCTACACTGAAAACATTGTAGTTCTACGTTGAAAACAAAAATGTATTATTTGTTAAAACTTACAATCAACATTACTGTTTTAAAAACCCTCCTGATACGGTGCCATAGGCAGGAGAGAAGTGCTGGGTCCACCCTCTTATTACACAGCATCAGGTCAAAGGGGCGTTTTTTGTTCTTTTTGAAGAAGTTCTTCAGAAGCTCTTCTCTTGCACGTCAGGATCTACTTTTGATCTGCTGTTGTTGCGGCTCCCAGAACACTTGAATCCTGTGTCCTCCAGAACGCCAACCGAACTATATGTAAACGCAGTAGCAGTGTTTTCTACGAGTTCGGCAGGATTCCAGCAGAAACAGACGCCAGGAAGACTTTGCATGCAACATGTTTTTGACAAACGCGTAGCCACCGAGCGCCGGTGCTGAATGGCTGTGCAGACGCTTCTATTTGCTCCAATGAGCAGAAAAACAGTTGGCGCTCAGTTCGCACAGGCCTGGCATCACGAAAAACGCCTGGTTCCGACGTCCGTGTGGACGAGACCCGACTGAAAAGTTTAAAGAATGACAAATTTATTCATACACCTTTCTTATACTAACAGCAGTCAGAAATTCAGTTCTGGTCAGTCCTTACGACCGGTCCATTGCAGAAATCTGAGTCTGATGGGACCTGACAATATTTTTATTTTTTATTTTAGAAGCGTCAGAAACTTTAGCACAAAGAACAGCTGGAGCGTTAGTGCTGTTCTCCATTAGGTACGATCAACATTTCCACAAACATCAACTGATATTAAACATCGTGGACGTATTACAGAGGAATAAAATACTAGTTCATCCTTGCTGGACTGTCCCTCAAGTCACGAATTAGGTGATGAAGTAAAGCTCTTCAAAATGGCATCGTCTCTGCTAGTGCATGTGAGCGGGCTTGGGCTCGGGAAGGTCAGGTTTGGGCCTCAGTTTATTACAGATGTCCAGTCCACCGATTCAAGCCAAACTGTGAATTACTGGATGAAAAAGGAACACAGTTTTGAATCAGCTGGCCTCGTTACCTTGCTGTTGGAAGGAACCGGTACAATGGAATGGTTCATTCACACACTTCTTCAGGTCTTGCTCTCACAGCTCAAAATCGGAAAAACCAAGTGTCACTTGAAATCTGCTTCGAACACTGGCCGTAAATCCCAGAAATGCAGCTATGAAGTATGACTTCTAAAGGAGTTTTTAACCCAGCTCTGGCTTTCTCTAGACAGAAGCTGTCTTAGAGAACTAAATCTTACAGAGCCACAGTGAGATGCCAACTCAAACAAGTTTACCTAAACGGGGCCAAGTGCCTATGAATCAACTCAGCATGAGGTTTGGAAAAAAGCAGTAAGGCCGTCTTCCCGTCACACAGAAACCTCAAGCTAATGTATGGCCTCTTAATTCTAAAAGAAATGTACCATATTTACTCCTGTGCATCAGCAGCACGTTGGTGGCAAGAGGGTGGAAGGTGGGAGCCAGAAGGATGGAGATGAGTTGGAGATAGAGGTTTTCATGCCAGCGGGCAGCTGGCATAACGTTTGCAGCATACTGCTGTGTGTGTGTGTGTGTGTGTGTGTGTGTGTGTGTGTGTGGGTGTGTGTGTGTGTGTTTACTGAAAGGATGGAGGTCAGGAAACAGACCACCAGGGAGAGGATGGGATTACTGGGTGTGCTGGATAGGGCATGGGAGGAATATTCTGGGTGCCTGACAGTCTACATCAGACAGGGAAGGGTTAGAGCAACCACAATTTATAGAGAAGTGTGTGTGTGTGCCAGACTTTGTTTGTTTTTATACACTTTCAGGACAAAACGCCCTAACTTTGTATGAAAATCGGAGAAAGTTTGTCTTTGCAAAGTGATTTTTTTGCAGACGTTCTTTCATGTTTTAAAACTGACATGACCAAACTATTGTTTTTATGTTAAGGACATATTTTTAGGAAATGTTCACATTTATTATATATAGAGGATTATATAATGTTGCTGTGTAAACATGCTAACGTTATTCTCATAAAGTGATTTATTATATCAACACTGATTGCCACAAAATCAACATCTCGCTCCATCCCACCTAAACCCCATTAGCAAGAAGACAAGCTGAAGCAGCATGATATATTAAGAGGCTGATCAATATCAACAGATCCCATCAGTGCCACACACGCCTTTTCCTCCCTCCCCACCTCACACTGTTTCATACCATTTATACAATGAAAGGGTGAAAGGGTGTACGGCACATACACTCTGATATTGCATAAAACAGCCTAAACAGAAACAGTTTATGCATGAGTGTGATGCTTTTTTGCTGCCAGCACCCTCATCCATCTGTGTGTGTGCTTTTGCACTTCATGAAAGTGCAACTTGGCTAATAAACACAATGGTCCATAACCCTAAGGTGGAGAGGCTGAAGGCAGAAGAAATTAGCAGGACCACAGTGCGGTTGTGAATCGAATCCAACTCAAGCTTAAGTCTCTTCCTGCACAAGCCTTAATACAGCGTATGCCTCAACCTGTCCATTACATCAATATACCTCTTATTATTGCTGGCCAGGCGTCTGCAGCCAGCGGCGGCCTTGTAATTAGACTTCACTCAGCTGAGCTCTTTAATGGCAATAGTAAGGGTAGGAGAGAGTGGTGCTTATTTTGGAGTGGGGTTGGTCATCTTTCCGTTCTCACACTGGTTGTAATGCTTGGGCACATCTTTTCCAATCACAGAGCTAAAAGGTGTTTGACACTGGCGCATTAAAGCAAAAAAAAAATAAATCATCTGACGGAAGAGATGACGGGGGGTGTTTAAGGGGGGGGGGGGTTGTATTTTCGGTGACCGTACTAAATTGAATCAATTCCTCAAGTGATTCGGTTCAGTACGTTCACTTAAAAGATCACGAACGACACAACACTACTCCCCACTGCCATTCTTCTGTTAACAGCAAGAAAACAGACTCCAAAACGGAGCATAAGCTCTCACCGCACTCGCGACACCGGAGCCACTGTCCTGAATATCGAGCTTCGGAGTTTTGGCTTCTTTATCTGTTTAAGCGATGGGTTTCCTCCACTGTTTTCTGACCTATTTTAGCTACTATTAGCGAATGAGACCCTTCATGACACACTGACTTCCAATCTTAGAACTTCCCTTCTATTCAGGTCTTTTTTTAAAAAATTTAAATATACTTCTAGCCTATTATTGTGCCTTATTATTATTATTATTATTATTATTGTTATTATTACTATTATTGGATGTGCCAGGCAACAAGAAGCCCTTTTGCAGATCTTGTCTTTGTTTTGGGACATTACAAGTAGGGCTGCAACTATCTAATAATTTTGGAATCGAGTATTCTGTCAATTTTTTAATCGATTAATCGAGTAATCGGATAAATCATACTTTTTAAACAACTATATCAATAGTGGGTTATGCAACATGAAAGGCCTCTAAAATGAGCAGCAATTGGCTGTTATTCCTCACAAAAAAAGGTTTTTATTCAAACTCAACACTTTTATTAAATCAAAACTTAAAACTTTTGGCTTATTGGCTCCAGAACTAAGTCCATTTAATCAACCTTTCTGGGAAACATTTATGATAATATCATAAATAAATATCCTTATTAACAGTAAAGAAAACAAAAACAAAAAAATTATTCATTTTCTCTGTATGCACTTTAAAATATAAAATATTTAAATATTTTATTATTATTATTGTTATTATTATTATTATTATTATTATTAAGCTCCTGAGTTTACATTTTGCTGATCAATTGATTATATTTTTTAGCATTAAATGTTCAAAACTTGTTAACACTTTAAATAGGGATTAAAGATGTATTTCTCGAGGTGCTTTTTGCGGCTCTCTTCGTTTTTCAAAGCCAGTGTGAAAGTGCCAATGTGCGCCACTAACTTACAATAACAGAACATTGGTCGTTTTTTAACTTTAAAAATATATTTTCATATATGACCGCGGGAGCACGCGGAAGCACGCGGAAGCGGGTGGGAATCGTCAGAAATTCGCGGGACCGGGATTAAAATATAGTCCCGCGCAGGGCTTTACTTCATATCTCCTGCTCTGAGCTGTGTGCTCTTCTTCAGTGCAAAAAACCCAGACTCCCTGCGGGAAAAAATAGCATGTTTTCCGGGTCACACGCGCCCCCTGCAGGTGGACTGTGGTGACGAATTAAACGAAGCCTCGAGGCAAAGAATTTGCCTCGAACATTTTTTGTAATCGAATCATTCGAGTTACTCGAATAATCGTTTCAGCCCTACTCCTACACAAGCACCTCATTCTGCTTTATGAGATACTAATTAGTGATCACCTAAACCGAATCTTATTTAATGATTAAAACTATAAAGAACACTGCTGTGATCAACACTCTCCCCTCACAATGAGACCAGTTGGATGGTAAAACACTACCAGAAGTTCGTCAAAGGTAATTATTGCTATTTGTTTTCTTTGAATTATTCAAATTCTTTAAACGCTGCATAATTTGTCTTATTCTGATGTTTTGTCATTTCCTTCAACATGCTTTAAAGAATATATTTTTTGGAAATTAGGAGAAATATTGTCAGCGGTTCTGAAAAACTAAGCCAAAGCTGTTCATTTCAGTACTTGCACCAACCAAAGATCAAACCGAGAAACTGAACATTTTTGCAGTCTCTTATGTATTTCCAGAGCTGTAGAGCTGTAGTAAACAATTCATGTTTCATGTCCAATCAGCATCTCTCCAAAACACCCCAGGATCTTTCATTTTAGAGTGAAAGATGTTTTTTGACAGATGAGAATAATTGGAACTATAGTTATAAGCTATAGGTATAAAAAAACTAATTTGGAAGTGACTATAGAGCCAGCTTAGTTAGTGTGGAGATGGCTGAATGGCTGGTAATGCATTGCGCTGTGCACTTGTGTATGTAAGTCCTATCCTTGTTGCTTTAGAGGTATCTAAGAGGAGGTTTATGCAAAAAGTCTGCTTTATTCAGCGGTTATGCTGTAAATAAACAAAATAGTATTAACGTATAGCTCTTATCGCTGCCATAGGAAATAAATAGTCTGTTTTTGGTTCACATCCAATCACTCTGAATGACTTTGTTTACATATCAAGGACTGAATTATGTGGAATTCCCACAAAGACTATGTCACAGCTTCTCACGTTTTTCTTTCACTTCTCTTTCTGTGCCAATAAGAGACAATAACTAACTTACCTACAAATAAAGACAAATTGTCTTCAATGCCCTTTTGAAAGCCAGAAAGCAGGTGAGGAGGGCAAAGGCAGTGAACTATTCATCCATTGTCTTGTGTATGTTGGGCTCAAAACCCATCTTGAATGAAGAAATGTTTATCGGTTGATTATCAACCTTAAGGCTTTAAGTGCTAGGTACTACAGGAAAAACACAGCAATTCAGTCTAACTTAAAACAGCACCTCTTCACTTAGTATTCCAAGAGACAGTATGTCGGAATAACTGTGTAAACATTATGCCAGGGTCTATTAATCTTTATTTAATGGAAAATGTAAGCAGAGAAAAAGGTTGGAAGGTTAATAAAACTAAAAACAGCAATGGTTTTAGAATGCAATGGAAAACACTTCTTTAGGTCTTTAACCTCGTTCCATTGGTGAGAACTGGACTGAACAGTTGTGAGAGCAACACAGATTGCCGTTAACTAGCCCTGTACATAGTGTTCAGCCAATGCATATAGCGTTTCATTTTGTTATGTGCTTGTTTGTTTGATTGTTTTGGTCATTCGCTGTGTTAATGTTGTAACAATAATTCTCTGTTCTGGCCCAGATAAACTAAAGCTAGCCATGAATACTCCTCAAAGCTGGCAGAGAAAGAGCTGTATAAGAGCTCCAAGTGAGGCTGAATGCTAAATGAACAATAATAGAATTTCTGTATTCTACACTTCCTATCTAATTATCTAATGCTCTGCACCATCATGAACATGCTCTAGTAATTCCACAATGACAACAGCTGATTGTATTAAGCATACCATGGTTGTGAAGCCATAGCCCAGTCAGCGGTGAAATCATATCATGTTCGTCCCACTGTTCAAACTCATGTGCATGAAGAGACTCACATCTCTTCACGAACAACTGCCATTGAAAGTCTTCCAACTCATCTTCCTGTGGACATCTCTTCTGTCACGGTGAGGGACCCGTACCCACTCCCACCGTAAGGCAGGTCACACATGTAGAGCAGGTCTTCACCTGCCTGCTCGAGCATGGGTTATGCATGAACGCTGAGAAGTGTGATATCTACTGGTAAGAGATCTCATTTCTCAACTGCAACATTGCACTGCCAAGATGGCACAACGCTGTCTGCCAACTTCTATTGTAGGTTTATCCAGGGCTTTTCCTCAGCCGCTTTGTCCCTATCCAACCTCCTCAAATGAAAACCAAATAAACTTGATCATGACATCTGCTGCTGGAGAAGCCTTTAATAAAGTGAAAGTGATCATTCTGTCATATGTGAACAGCATGAAATTCTCCCTTTGCATTTAACCCATTCACCAAGTGAAGCAGGGGGCAGCCAGGAACACGGCGCCGGGGAGCAGTGTGTGGGGACGGTACCTTGCTCAGGGTACCTCAGAGGGATCAAACCTGGACTTTCTGATCACAGGGCAAATGCCTTAACCACTAGGCTACCAGCAGCTAATAAACTGATATCTTTGTTCAACAGTGCACCTATTCTCTAAACAATTTGTAGTAGAAGTAGCCTTCGGGGTAGGGACAAGCTCTGGTAAACTTCATCAGTATGCCTTCTTCTCTGGAAAGCGTTCAGAACTGGAGCTTAATTATGACAACGGTAACCATGAGCTGCTTGCCATCAAGGAAACTTTCTTAGTACTCACTGACCAGCAGAATCTAAAATACATCTGGCAAGTAAAACATCTAAACTCGCATCAGGCTAGATGGTCTTTGTTCTTTTCACATTTTGATTTCCAGATAACTTGCCATCTAGGGTAAAAAAACAAGCAGGCAGTTGTTGCCCTCTCCTGATGCTACCCAGGCACCATTGCACCTAAAGAGCCACATCCGGGTTGGTGGCTCTGATCACATGGAACCTGGACAATGGCATTGCCCGAGAGGTCTAGAATCTCACAGTGCTCCGGGGATATGCTCTGAGCAGGCACTATGGATGCATGAAAGAATGCGCCTTCAGCAATTCTGCTACTGTATCTCCATGAATTTCACATACTATAGATGTGAAATAGATGTGAGTCTATCCCAGCTCTTGGCATTTGTAAGTATGCCCACTGATGCTGAATGTGCGCCACTGCCATTTACCTGCATGTTTTTATGCTGGTAAGTTTTTACCAAATGGTCCCCTATAGCTGGTTTCCTATAGCTGTAAATCTCCTGGTGTTGGATGAGTACACTATGATTATGGTGGTGGTGGACTGGTTGTCATTTTCTCCTCTTTAAATCTCTTCTGAGTTATTAGTTTTATTTGGTATTGTTTTGTAGAGGAACCCTTAAGAACCTTTGCCACGGTACACCAAGTCTGTTATGACTGTAATGATTAATCTGATGTAATGTTGTGAAAGCAGACCTTGTCCTAAATGGTCTGTTCTGGCAGAAATATGTGAGAGACTGCAGCAGCTGTGAATTTATTGTCTCGATGAAATAATGATAGGCTTCGCTGGTTGTGAATGATAATAATCTCATGTGCTTTGATGAGATGAACTGTAGCATCTGTTGTTAACACATGGTTTGTGGAACGGCTTGGCCAGCAGGGAGAGGCATTGTGAGATGACTCCACAACTTTTGCCAGCAGCAGGCTGAAACGCATGAACATGAACAAGTGGTGTAAGATTAGAGCCGTGGAGCTGTGGTCCCAGATAATGTTGCACTGAAGTAACTACTACAGAACAGCAGCCATGCAAGCATGACACATACTCAACAATACAACAGACCTAAATATACTGCTGCTGCTGGAACACAACCTTATATCTCTTAAATGTCATGTTTTCTTACAGCAGTATCCAGCATACATCAGTGGGGATTCCCATGTCAACTAATTCTGACTAGCCTCCGATCTGTAAGCTAATACATCTAATAAACAAGCATTAATGTGCATACATTGGTCATCAGTGAGCAAATTCCTTAAAAAAGCAATTATTCTTGTAATTCAGGACAAAATAAGATCAATTATTTTACACTTTCAGCCAGAGAAAACACCCCAAACTGAGGTAAAATATCTAGATGGCCAGGTAGCTATGATGCTAACAGCAGCTATTAGCCTGTTGTTGTCTTCTGGTGATTCATTTTTGTCATTTCAATGTTTTTTAGTCTCACGCTACAGATGACTGCAGTCTTATGAAAATGATCAAACAAAAATAGATAAAACCTGTGTAACCAAACTGAACATGGCAGGTTTATGATTACTTATTTCAGAGGAAAGCAACATAACAGTTATACAGTAGTGTGCAAAAGTCTTAGGCATCTGAGAAAATTATGCTTAAAAGCTGTTTACTGCTGGCCAGGACTGTTATGTTAGTGTTAAAACACTTACATTACAAAGAACTATTTCCTCATGGAAGCCCAGTTTTACCTGCAGCTCCATCTAATGCCTGGTTTGGCTGTTTTTACTGCAGGAGATTAAATTCGGTGCTGATTATGGAATTTTATTCAGCTGACCAATGACTGCAGGCCCTGAGCAGAAACCTGGATCCAAACCTGTGTTCTTCTAACAGCTCACTGGATATTCACTACTTTTTAGAAAAAAGAAATCTTTTTTCTAAAACGAACAGCTTTGGCTACTTTTTACTGCTTGTTTGCATTTATTCTAATATCCATCTGTTTTGCTGCAGAAAGAAGCCACTGCTGATATCAATGCCTTCAAACTACTGTCTGTATAATCCCTTTACATTCAATAGAAACCCATCAGGTGCACCTGGAATCAGACACATGTCACCCGTTAAACCACTAGGACACTGTGACAATGATCCATGAAGAAAAATGCTATTACTTACCATTAGACATGATTAAAAAATATCAGTAACCAACAAAATGGTTCAAACTAGGTTAAAACAGCTGTCTGAAATGTAACAGTTCCATGTAATATTTTGTGTCCTCTCCCACTTTAAATATGACATAAAATGACAAATGATTTCGGAATGAATGAACTGGAAAAGCTTTCACACACACACACACACACACACACACACACACACACACACACACACACACACACACACACACACACACACA
>JBBJLR010000037.1:9334831-9346677 GCA_037577145.1 Brachypetersius gabonensis
GCCACAGGGAGCCAGTGAAGGTTCTGTAGTAGAGGCCACAGGGAGCCAGTGAAGGTTCTGTAGTAGAGGCCACAGGGTGCCAGTGAAGGTTCTGTAGTAGAGGCGTAGTCAATACCTGCAACCTAGACTATCTATTAATACTATTTCTAACCCAGTGCTATAAAGTTTAGTAAAGCATGGATGTGATGGTTCATGATTCTTCAGATATTTGATCCAGTAACTTTGTCCCGTAAAAGACAAATACTGAGTATTGGATCGGCGCACGTCATAAGGAAAATTAGACTTGTAGCTCCAGTTTCAAAATAAAAAGCAAAATATGAACTCCAAACTCTTGGCTGCTCAACTACATCTGGGGTAAGAGGAAAATTATAGTTAGAAAAGCCTTTTGATTATGTTGAAAAATATCTACAGTGGAAAAGTTACAATCATAAAAATGAACTGAGGATTAGAAGGTGAGTCTGTTTCACAGGACAAAAACGTTCATTAGAGTGAGATACTTTGGGGTCATTCAAAGCAATAGAGAGGTGTTTAGGGGGTCATTCTGATGTCAGTCATAGCTGTGGCTGAAAGTGAACCTCATTTTTTCTAGCACACACACACACACACACACACACACACACACACACACACACACACACACACACACACACAGTTTTTAATGCTCTACAGGCTCCGATCCAGGCTCCGATCCGAATGACCCATAATTATTGAGTAACTGATCTAGATAATTGGAAATATAGTCAACCTGATGTCACCCCTAAAGGATGAAAGGACAGTTATACACTCAGTCACTCCCAAGACACTCTCGGTGAATAATGACTGAGTCCAAACAGGATCTTCCTAAGGTCTTAGATAAATGTGTCAAGTCCCACTACAGTCAGGATGATAAAACTTTCTGAGAATCGCAGTATCACTTCAGGACATACAGCTGTAGGTCTGCAAACAACCTCTTTCCTTCTTGATGATAGTTACTTCCCATTTCCACTCTTGTGCTGTGACCCATAGGATGTCATTACGTAGACAAATCAGGCCTATTCTTAGGGCACTAGGTAAAGAAACAAATAGTTGTAGGAACCACAGAAGGAACAGGAAAGAGCAGTTGGTGCGCTGCCCACCAACAATGCTAAAGTCAGCCCTACTGTGGTCGATAAACTAGTCCGTGCTGAAAGACAGTGTTAACATGAGAAACTGCATGAATGTTACAGTCGTTCTTCTGAACTTTGCTCAAAAGTGTTCCACACTCACCCTACTCAAAGTCCAAAGCTGTAGAGATATTCCTTTATATCACATTAATATCCCCAAACCACGGATAAATCCATCTTTTTATGGACTTATTCTGAAGTGTGAGTCAGATTCCCACTGTCCCGAAGTCACTGGAATCTCGCCTCACTCTTAAGCGTATGATTTCCATAATATACGAGTGGCTTAAAGGTATTAAATATGCAGGTTCAGAAACTTTTAGTAATGTATGGTAATTCCACTGGCTTTCATGTCTGGCCATACGTTTCTGACAAGTTTCCAAGCCATAACTTAATAGCAATTATCATAATAATAATATTAATAATAATAACAACAATTTTAACCACCCATACTCTTCAAGTAAGGAAGTGAAGGAGGAAAACATTTGTCTTTCCTCTGCCCACGTCTGCCAACTTCTCTGTGATTTATCTTCAACACTTTTCCTTCTTAATTCTTACTGTAAAAATGAACTGAGTGTGAGAAATGGCTTAAGTCCAGTGATGGATTTCCAGGCTTTGTGTGGGAAAGAGTGGTATAATCTGATCGTAATTCATGGGCCACACACACACACATTTATGACGCACACACACACACACACACACACACACACATATATATAACACAGATGAGCCTTTTTGATGTTTGCTTTTTTTAATAACTCAAGAGAGATGATGTAATTAGGGCCAGGCTTTTTAACTGAGGATGAGAGGATGTTGATGGTCTGGGGACTCACAGAGGGAAGGGTTAGGCTGGGCTTGCAGGGTGTGTGTGGGGGTGGTGTGGTCAGTCAATGCTATTTTGAATGAACATGGGAAAAAAAGCTATATATATATATATATAAACAAAATATACTGTGATATATTTGGGGCTAACTGTTATTAACAATATGTTCAGCGGTAACTTTCCTCAGCCCCACTGACTGAGGTGTTCTTACTTCAGGCAGGAGTTTGTGCGTCTCACGCAGCGTCAACGTCTGCTAAATGATTTTTCACACACTCAGTTTCGTCCTAAATACGTAGACATGGTTTATACAATAAACCAGTGGTTCCCAACCTTTTTTCTTTGAAGCCTGTGTCCATGACAAGCCAGCACCCCCAACCCCAACTGCTACCCGCATAGACTCACAAAAAGAATTAATTACATTAAGTTTGTAAAAAGTAAGTGATTACAAACTTTTATTTGCGTTTACGTTTCTCAGACATTGGGATTTTAGGAATTTAATGTCTACAAATTTAATTTTGGTATCCTCAGTGCAGACAAAATTCTGCGCACCCCCTGTGATCTCTAGCGCCCCCCTAAGGGGGACCCGGACCCCAGTTGGGGACCCACTGCAATAAACTACGTGAATTACACTAGAGAGCGAAATCATCTTGAAATCCTTTCAAGTTTACTCTTGTCAGTTGTTAGCCTTTAGCACGGTGAGGTCAAACTTCACATGCTACCAAGAGCTAAAAGAACTATTTTTACTTTGATATCTGCTGTCTTTCCTAATTTTTGATATTTTATTGTACAGAGCTTGTAAGATTGATTAAATATTTCTGTGAGTTTGCACTGGTTAAACTTCTTTTGTGCACGTTCTGCAGCATCAGTCAGAGAATTTTCATCTGTGACTGTATTTCCATTAAAATAGGATGATTAAGAATAATGTATATTTTGGTATGCCCTGTGGAGGGCTGCCCAGGGTAAGTCCCTGCTGTGGGCCCATTGACCCGGAGGTACCCGTGACCCTAGTGAGGATTAAACAGTGAATGAGCGAGTTTATTTTCAAATGCTACATGTGTCTATTAAAGAATCGCATCACTTATAATGAATACTTATTATTATATTTATTATTTTGAGGAGCTGGATATTACAGCCTGCTGGAGTCCCTGTAGAGGATGAGGAGAATAGCTTAGAAAATCATATATATTTGTCACGGGGGCTCCCTTGAACCCATGATGGATAAGAAGTCCAGGGAGCAGCCATGTCTTTTCTTGGGATTTATTCAAAACAAAAACAAAACAGGAAAACAAAACCTGGCACTAGGGCCGATACCTTTAAACAGAACGTGGACACAGTACAGGGAACCAGGAACAGGAATACGTGGAACGGAAACGGGAATACGTGAAAAAGGATACAGGCAACGACTTTCACACAATGACATTTACACATGACATAAACAATGACCGACAACTGTGGTGACTCTAGACAGAACTTAAATACATGAAACCCATGAACACACAACCAATGACAGAACAGAAAACATTACCCTGAGTACCTCTTCAGCTGAAACCATTTTCACAGGCCAGAAGTACTCAGGGTGTCAAAATAAGAGTCCCAACATGAAACCAAAAACATAAATCCAGCTGCCCCTAGTGGTCGCTGACCAGACCGTGACAATGTTTCATACACTAAGATATTCTCTTTATAGTACAGATTTCAAGAAGTTCAATTTAGATGACTTTCTATGTCAAATATTTAAGATTTGTTTTAGAAGAATGGTTAATACTGGACTTAATTGACCACATCATTTTGAAAAATGGATTCTCATGGTTAAAATGATACGTATATATGCATCACTTTCATTCAACAAGGCTTTTTTGTGTCAGTGTGATTTTACATACTGCACACTTCCCATTCATATCAAAAACAACTATAACAGCTTTACCTCCATCGAAAAAAAACCTGATCACTGGTCAGTATATGTGCACTGTGGATCAATTTCAGTGGGTAGGATACTTGCCTCTGGACCAAGAGGTCATGGGTTCGAATCCTAGCTTCAGCACCACCACTGGGTCCCTGAGCAAGACCCTTAACCCTTAAGTTGCTTCCACGGAGAGACTGCCCCCTGTTGGTAGGGAATGGAAGCCGCTTTGGATAAAAGTGTCTGATAAACGCTGTAAATTTAACTCTATAACACCAAAAATGTGTTTTGTACATCTCCTATAGAGCTTTTCCTTTGCTCCCTTACAGGACAAAGTGCACTGGTCTTGAATCCCTTTCATCTCTTTTCCTTTCTCTTGTGTTGAAGAATTGATGGATAAGTAGTTAACTGCACACCGACTATAATTATCTGGTTCCATTTTATGGTAACTTTGGGTTTGGAGGTGCAGGCCCCAGATTATGGAACAGAGGTTTTATATGTGAGGAAAGAAGTTTTAATATGGTCTAGGAAGCAGGAAGAGCTGGTTTTGACATCATTTTTGCGTGGCTTTGCCGTGTTTTAGCAACGAACGCATTCATCGTCCTCTCAGGAGGATTCCCTCCTCCTCGTAAAAGGCAGGACACCTTCCACATCTCTCCGTATCCTTCTCGCTCTTCAGAGGTGTTTCCATGCAGAGCCCATACTATACAGCTTCCATTGTCCAGCTGGGAAAAAAAAACGGAAATCAGCAGAAAGAGGATTTTTGAAGCTGTGAAAGATCCTCGTTTCTCAGGCATTCATTCTGTTACTGATTTCAGTGTTACGCTGTGCTGATCGGGCCTTTTAGGTTCTCACTGAAATATTAATGGATCTTTTTACTGTAAAATTTTGCGTGTTCTAAAAGTCCCTGTTTCGGTTGCTGGTGAAAGCACTGCCCTAGCCAGCATTGTGCATGAAAACGGCCCTCTAGAAAACAGGAAGAGTAAAATCCTGAGAACTTCCTGCGGCTTCTTTTGCGTCTATGGTGCCGTGTTTAGGGAAAGCAACATGGCTGCCCCTGCCTGACCGACGGAACTCTCCTCCAGCTTCCTTCCCTGCGGCGGCTTGGCTGTGAACGGCATCGTGGGAAAGAGAGAAAGGCATTGCTGTGCTGAGCCTTTCCTCTGCATTGTGCTCAGTCACTCAGCACCGCCAGACCCCTGAGTTCAAATGCAGGCAGGACAGTTTTAGAGTGTGACGCCATTGTGTGTGTCCTGTTCTGGGAGCAAGACTGAGGTTTCTGTTTGTGCGTGTCAAGGGGTCTGCAAGTGCGTGAATACGTGCAACAACGAAATAATCAGAATTTGGCATCCTTTTCTGTGTTGACACGTTATTGTGAATGCGGCCCTCTCTCTGCATTGTGTAGGCTTCTTCCTATCAGCGTCAATCTAGGCTTATCAGGCAGAGAAGGCAGACTGAGCCAGATTGAAAGGTTACGTGGAGGGGTCGCCAGCGAGGAGCCTTGTTTCCTTTTTTATGGGGTCGTTTCTTCTGTTTTGGCACTTGAGTAAGAATCTCTGGTCTTATGTGAAAGCAATCAGACTCAGTGTCAGAGAAGTCATCCTCCACTCTGGCTGCCTCCTTTAGCTTGGCAAGTGCAGTACAGCGAAGATGTGCGCTGGGAAGGAGGACGAAGTGAAGGTCAGGTGCACAAGGTCATGTAAGGATTCCCTCACTTCCTCTTCGTTTCTGGAAGCATGTAGAACGGGTCCCTCAGCTGCTTCCTGTTTATTGTTCTGGAGAGGTGATGTGTTCTGTTGATAAAGATGCTCAGCGGTCGACCTCGTGTACAGGAGCGCGCTTCCTGTACGAGTTTCCGTGCATGCGGGAACGGAAATCATTCAGCTTGTCCATATCTAACAGTAGGGACTGGCGTATGAACCTGAGGAAGGATGCTTATGCTTGGGAAGAGTTCTCAGAAGGCCACAGGTTACAGGAGCCAGATGAGGGACAAAAACTGTAAACGTGAATTAGATTTAATTTAATTTGACATGTTTACGTTTAAGGCATTTAATTCAAACGACAATTTATTCTCAAAACAGTTGCCTGGAAATTGACTCGTAGTTATCGTTTTGACAGTTTGCTCTCAAGCTGTATAGATATTTCTTCGTAGATATCGTTAACATAATTACAGTTTGTTCGCAGGCCAGTTACTTGGATATTTATTCAGATATCGTCATTCTATGTGTTTCATAAATGAGACGCTGTCTGCTGCCCTCGACCACCTATACTGAGAGGCGTTATTATTATACCCCAGCTAAGGGACCTAGGAAAAAGGTGTTTTACAGACAAAAATATACAAAAACGTCCATACCTTGAAAAATACATGACAAACTTGCTGCCCTATCTTGGTCTTAGTATGTAACATATTGTGGGAACAATCAGCAGCACTGTTAGTTCTGTTAAAAGAATAACATGCCTTCAGAAAACTGGACTATCTTGGAATCAGAACGCAGGACCTCATGGTCTATTTGGGCCTGGATTTGGGTCAAGAACAACTCTAGTGCAGCGATAACTCTCCCAGCTGTCGAATTGCTGCTCTGGCACAAAGTGACTGGACCCTTCAAAAAGCCTGTGAGAGAAGATGTGTCCAAATCTATTTGAGATTGAGGTCTTTCATACACGTTTGATGATGACTGAAATGGAAATGGAGCAATGCCAGTGTGAGCAGTCCCACCGTTTATTTGCACAGTGAGACAAACCATGAAGGCAGAAGAAAGGCCTAAGAATGAGCAGACACACAGCGCTGGATCAGTGTGTTGAGTGGATGGGTTGAAAGACTAAAGGGTCCATCGCAAGGGTGGACAAGATGGCGAGACTAAAATACACACATACAAGGCTTTTATGTTTGCCCAAAGAAGTGAACTGATGTACGTTGCTCTGGAGAAGAGCGTCATCTAAACGCCATAAATGTAAACGATCCAACATGACTGTGCCCTAGTGCACATAAAGACACGGCTAGATAAGTTTGATGTGGAAGAATCTGACTGGCCCAGACAGAGCCAAGACTGTAGAAAATATAGTTCTACACAAGTTAATCTCAATAACATGGAAATAAGTGAATAAACATAAGAAATTGTTTCCTAACACAGTAAACCCTGTCTACAGTTTGAAATGTAAATACATCATACATTGGATTCAGCAAGCTCTCTCAGGCTAATTACTGTGTGGTGGTACTCATGGGGTGGTGGTGGTGTAGTTGGTAGGATACTTGCCTCTAGACCAAGAGGTCATGGGTTCGAATCCCACCTTCAGCATACCAACACTGGGTTCATGAGCAAGACCCTTAACCCCAAGTTGCTCCAGGGAGACTGTCCCCTGTAGTTAAGGAATGGAAATCGCTTTGGATAAAAGCGTCAGATAAATGCCGTAAATGTAAATGATTGAGCCAATACGTTCATATCCTCCACCTCTCACAGCTTCCACAATCAGACCAAATATTTACAGACTTCTCCTCATAAACACACACACACTTAGTGATGTATTTGTTAAATCGGATTAGGTTTGGCGAAAAGCATAAAGTCAAGCCAAGATTCTTTTTCAACACTCACTAGCAGCTGATTTTTTGTTCATAGAGCTCAGGTTTATGGCTTTAGCTCCATCCTGCAGGTGTATGAAGTATCCCTTGGGGGGAAATGCTTGTTTAGCTGGCATCTCAGCTAAACCGCTGAAACCACACAGCAGTATTAGGTGGAAGAAGAATGGACCATAAAAAAACAATTGCTATAGAATAGCAATGCAAAAAATGTGCTTTCTAGTGAAGCAACATTACAGAATAACCACATTTGTTTCCTTTAAGTACTTTAAATTGGTGGTTAATGTGTGAAGAGCCATTATACACACAGTGTAAAGTTTCCACATAATGCAAATATTTTGTGTGAATTAAATGCTTTTTGTAGAACTGCAGAGAATAGCAGTTACATGGTTAATCATCAAGGGCTTTCTCATTCTTTATTTGTGGCTGAGAATTAGCCATTGACCTCGTCTGATGGTGTCTGGAGCATGTCTAACACAATCGTTTATGATAATGGCTGGAATAGCGTGAGTTACTTAAACTTACCCCCACCTCCTCTGGGCTGAAAAAGCACCTCCCCTTCAGATATTGGCCTGCCAGGTAGCTTTAAGAGGAAATTACTTCATCCCTACCAATATGTTAAATAAGAGCCTGAAAAAAAATGAGGAACCAAGTAATCCAAGAGAGGTGAACTGTTTCCGCTGCTTATTTTTCACAAATATAAAAGCATGATAAAGTACATCATAATAAGGGGGAAAAAAACATCTGCCCTGTAACACCAGCAACACTATAAGGCAAACGCACGGAAACGTAATAGGAAACATAGCAACACCATCATTAAAATTCCATGTCTGGAAGATTTCAACAGTTATTTCCCCCAAAATAAGTGAAATTAATTACAAGCAGGGAGTAAAGATCACTGCAACCAAGATATTTTGAAACTGCTAGTATTTCAAAAGACATGCCACCATTTACGCCTGGTGCCTGGTGCTGTTCATCAGGGTTGTTCATTACACACAGAAGCTGCTTTCTGACCAGTTCAGGACCAAGATTATTACAAACACATCAGTCAAAACTAACCAGCCATTATATTCCTGTAGGGTTTAGGAAAAGCCTGCACCACTCCCTCTGCCCTTGCAAAAAAAAAAAAAAAGAAAGAAATTCAGTGGTGGTTGGAAGCGTTTGGAACTAGAGAAAGCAGGGATTTGCTTGTTCCTCATCCAGGGATCTGCTGCATCCTCCCAACCTCCATACATAAGACCCAGTTGTCATTAGTCACCCTCTGGCAATGGAAAAGTACAAAAAATAATGGCCACCTCTCTCCTGAGTCGTCAGAGATGCTTTTCCCATAGCTGCGTGCAGATAGCCCCTGGATGGAAAAGCAAGGTGGCGCAATATCGGGGAAATCTGCTGGAGCACTTAGAGGTCGACCAGCCGTCCACATCACAGGAGAGAGTGATTCTGTGGGCTCTATAATTATCATGCAGTGGGCTATTTCAGTGATATTGGGCTATGGATTAGTCTTGAGGCCGCCCAGGCCTAGGTTTCCATGGCAAGGACTGGAAATCCCTGGTAAAAAATAACAAACAGAAGGAACTCAATCAAGATTGAACGTGACTGTTTGGCGGCACGGAGACTCATAATAATAGTCAGGCTGCTGCAACGAAGCTGTCTGGGACTGATTAGTGTAAGATACCAAAAGCATGTGTCTCTGGCAAAAGCAAAACTTGATAATATGAAACGTCACATACTATCTAAAAGCAATTTTTACTTATTTTACATGCAGACTGATTATTCATTTATATTCCATCCTTCTTTTTCATAAAACAACTGGCAAAATCAATTTCAATGAAACACATCAGAATGGTCAATGGGCCAAAAATCACATTAAAATAACATACTCTGAAGTTAAAAAACATTCTTTTATCCTGTGAATGTACTGTATGGTAGGTGCACTATAATTTTGTTTCTAAAGAAAGAGTGTTACAAATAGAAACCTATTTTTTTATTTTACCGTTTATTTAATTATATAAAATGGTGTTCCTTAGCCTGTGGTTTTCTGTCTTCTGACAGAATAATATAGATAGAAAAAGTACTTTAAAAAAATCTCTAACATCATTCGAAAACACCAGGCATGACACAAATTAGCTAAACAGTTCGTATTCAAATAAGAATCTGACATCAGATTCACCCAGCTGTTTCACACAGCCAGCAAAGACATCATGTAAAGCGGAACTCATACAGTTCCCTCAACAAATCAGCCCAATACTTCATCCGTCTGAAAGAGATGAGGCCGTGCAAACATGAGCTCATTAACTTCATGCCCATGTCACTCCAATAAAACATCATTACAGTAAAGTGCTGATTATGAGCTAACGGTACAAATTTGATCTAAAACTTTTACTTGGCAAGTTTGGGCAAAGCGAAATCTGGCACAGATCTGGACGAGGCTGGTCTTTACACATTTGACAACCGTATTTGCTTCCTTCTTAGCGTGGAAGCATTGTGCGGGGATTGCTTTTTGGCAGCCAATAGTGTTCAGCACATTATTGTTTGCTAATAACTTCCTTTGCCAAGGGAGGCGCTTGTTTGCATCAAGCCATCTGTGCTGTGTTTCAGTCAGTCAGGTCGAAGCAGATAACGGTCAGAGTGCTTGCGTTAGGAGGTGCAGGTTTATTGCACCGACTTTATAGTGTTGGAATATGATTGGTGGTCTGGAAGAGCAGTCTTTGGTTGCTCGGAAGAGGTCGTCGGGGCCAACAAGGGCTTCTGAAAGGGCACAAAAAGAGCAGTCACCGTTAAAAAGGTCCCTTGTCCAAGATCAACAGCTGTAACTACACATGTAATTCAAACCATGCTGGCAAAACGCACTTTTCTTCTTTTCCATCGCCGTGCGATAGGTTCATTAAACCAAGGTGTAAGGGACTGTGACCAAATGGTAGCCTTGGGCTGTCACAGCCTGGTGCAATTATTTTCATACTGCACGCCATGCCCAAGGTCAGATCAGAGAGGGAGGCTGTCACCTGCACCTTCATAGTCCTTCATTTTTTACCCCTTCATGAAAACAAGGAGGTGGGACACAGAACAAAAGACAGGAAACTGTTTGAAACGTTGCAGTCCTCATTAAAAATGGTCTTTTTTGGTCATATATTCACACCGCCTTTGTAATCAAATATGGGCAGCATCTGGACGGACGTTAGTGTTGCAGAACATGCACAGTGCTTTTCACAGTCAGGTGGAACACTACTGCTGTGGCAGAAACAGGACATTAAATGTAGGGCATTTAAAAGGACCATCTAGTGAAACTGATGTTCATTGTAGTTAGACTCAAGTCTAGTCAAGTTCTGCTGGATCGCTGAACACTTTCACAACATGTTCATCTTATACAGAAGTACATTAACAAAAAACTTTGAACTGTTTGTTTTTATCAAATTTTCTGACATTACACTCGTATCTGTTGCCTCCCATTTCATCTCGGTATGTAGCTTTGTGTCAAACTGCTGTTATCACTGTCCATATCTAGGAAACTACAATGGAAGAGAAAATAAGATTTACAAACTGAGCATGTTGCCTCACTATGAAATAGAAACAGATCCAATACTGTGCGGAAGGCCATATGTACATATTCTCTCACACAAATGCCTACGACTCCCTATAATCATGTGCAAAGTCAAGCAAATGGTCATCTTATCTCTTCAGAGCGTGAAGAGAACAACACTCGTTACATAGCTGCTAAGTTAGCATACATGCTAGCAATGTTAGTGTTAGCCACTTAGCTAGCTACAGTTATTTAAGGCTTTATAGTGTGATGCATCAATTCATGATAAATATGTTGCTAAATTGGCAGAGTAGCCTGCATGCCAGCTCAGTATTTTGCTAATGTTAACTTGCATGCACAGTAAACTACACACTGCACAAAAACACAGCGACCGTAAATCACATGTTGATCATTGCATCAGCTACGTTATCTTTGATGTACTTACCTGTGCTTAATGTAAAGTGAATTCTGTATAAACAGGCAACAGTAGTAAATCACATATCAGTGTGACAGTGGTACTGGCTAATTGTTACAAAAGTTGAATGGCATGTTCAGATATGTCCCAAAGGTTTTTATTGCATGTTATTCCTTGTCTCAAACGGAACCAACTCAAAGTTACAACCCCTTGATTTTGAATGATTATCGTGAATTTAATTAATCACTTAGTGGAAATGCACTACTGTATGGTGGAAAAGTAATCTTACAAATTTGATGTAGGTGATGAATTCAATTCAGTTTAATTCAATTCAATTTTATTTATATAGCGCCTTTTACAATGGTCATTGTCACAAAGCAGCTTCACAGAATGAAATAAATTGTGTGTGTGTGTGTGTGTGTGTGTGTATGAATGTGTGTGTGTGTGTGTGTGTGTGTGTGTGTGTGTGTGTGTGTGT
>JBBJLR010000037.1:9350208-9362338 GCA_037577145.1 Brachypetersius gabonensis
TAAGGATGACATTTCATTAATGACAACATTGACTAATAACAGACTTATATGTTATGCATAAATTGTGAAAGAAACACGTTTTGGTTTTAGGACAACTTTGATGAAAGTTTTTGATCCACTTCAAATGCTGACTAGTGTATATTCAACTATTCTAGCTGTTCAGTTATTTCATTTAAGACTGGCTTTTGAATGAAATATATATGTATCTGATTTTTTTTTACATTATCCAAGCACAGCATCTTTCCTTCACATTGTGTGAAACTTCTGTATAATCAACTGGAGAGACAGTATGGTTTTATCTAGCTAGATAATATGGAAGGCACTGTGTTAAGACAAATGTTTTTTTGTTTAGTAAAACCTTTAAATGGAATTTCAGTTCAGATGTCCTGTGAAGTCCTGTGCATGCCAGGGTTAGGCTTAATATATATCTAGTAAGCAACCAACACTTTAAATAATACATTTATTATGATTGTATTAAGTAGAAGATAGAAATATCTAGAATAGAAATTAACTTTAGCTATGTTTAGCTCCCAAAACTGAGCAGATGGCCCTGAGAGTTTCTCACTGTACAGCAATCCAACTGTACAGCAATCCAACTGTACAGCAATTCAACTGTACAGCAATTCAACTGTACAGCAATTCAACTGAACAGCAATTCAACTGTACAGCAATTCAACTGAACAGCAATTCAACTGAACAGCAATTCAACTGTACAGCAATTCAACTACAGAAGATAAAGCTAAAACAAGGATGAAAATGGATGAAAGGATGAAAAAATGTAAAACAAGGATTTTTTGTTTTTATTTAAAAAGAAACGTATAGCCCTTTAGATCCTTGTCAAAACAATTAAAGTACAGAGAAAATGCCATATCATCGAATTGAACCTCTGTTTCCTTATGTGTCTATTCTAATGGTTTAAATGCTGAATGTGCATTTTGTATAATAAACACATGTTGATCTTAGAAAGACATTCAAATTGTGTACATGGGTAAAAGTGTATAAAATGGAGAAACACAGACTCTGGGTGACGTGTCATTGTGGCTGTGTGGCCTTATGCGTAAAGTTTGTGGAGAGTTGGTTTTTGCCAGGGGAGGAGTGGTGAAGCCAAAAATGCATCTCCAGCCAAACTCTTGCGGGGTAATCTTCCTGGCGCAGCTAAAAAGTGTCTGTGGTTTAAATCCTTAATTTTGAGATCATTTTGGTTATACAAATAATATCACCCCAAGGGAGTGGGTGTGGAGAGGAGGAGCAGAGCGTGGGTAATCAATCCCAGGTTGCATCCGCGTGTGCTGCAAGCAGTGCGGCCACAGCAACCCGCAGGTGGTTCTCATTTTAGTGGTTGTATCATCTTCTGCTTTGCCTCCTTGTGGTCGTCCCACATCCTTTTATCCACTCCTCCCTGCTCTATCTCTCTCTCTCTCTCTCTCTCTCTCTCTCTCTCTCTCTCTCTCTCTCTCTCTCTCTCTTTTTGCTCTTTCACATTTTCTACTCTGTGTCACAGTACACGGTGGGAACAAAGGAGTGGGATCACAGATTGAGTTAATACTGTTTTCCATTTGTTAAATCATGTGTTTTTGCTTCTATTAAACGCATTTAAATTAAGATACAATCCGATGTAAGAGCAACAGCACAGGCATCTGAGCCAGAAATGGGATTCATGGGTAGCTGTAGCTCACCAAGGCTGACAAGGCTGTGCGTTATCCAGTAAGGCTGAGGACCAGAAGCCCAAATTATACTTGAAGTGCAACAAAAAGGTTCAGAGAGTTTCCCTCTTATTCCAGATGTAGTCATGCACAGACGAGTTTGGTGTCCAAAGATTTGAAGCCAGCATAGATTAATGGAAGTAATGGAAGCATGTAGTTTGGACACACTACATAATTTTAGCCAAAATGCCATTCAACATATTGATCTTTATAATTTGTAGAGTCACTACATGACATTGAGTTTCCAGTTTAAAAAGCTATGCTACTGGATCATGTGATGATGCCTCCAAAGCAGCGGAAGACTATAAAAAAAGACATGAAAGTGCTTCCAGCTCATAATTTCCACTGTCCAGAATGGCATTAGAAAATAGCAGTAATGGTGTATTCAAAAAATCATGACAAGAACTGGAAATTCGAGAAAACCCACAAAGAGAGCTGTCCATATGCTGGAAAGAAAGGCAAAGCAAAACCCCCATATGATAGCAAATAAACCACAGGAAAGTGTCATGTTGCTGGGTATAAGAGAGACACAGCAGCGTGCAGCCAAGTGAACTATTTACAGTTTATTAACAAAACGGAAGGTACAGGTTCAACTCAAACACTCTTTTCTCAGAGGAGCTCCGTCTTTGATAAACTACGTCACTCGAGTTCTTTATAGTCCTCAGAGCAGAGCACAGTCCTTGATTTGAATCTCAGGCTAATTCACGGCCACACGTCAGTCCTGCATGGAACACAAGAGAGAGAGAGACAGATAGAGAAGAAGCTGTAGAGGAACGCCCAGTCTGTGAAACATCTCACTCATCTCCTTCTGTTCGAGGTTCTTGCTTGCTCCGTTGTATCAAGTCCAGTCTCTCTTCGAGGCGACTTTCTCCTGGAAGGGAAACCCTGCACACAGTCTGAACTCACTCACACCTGAGTCACAGCACCGTTCAACCACGGGGCGATACGTTTTCGTTAGTCTTCAACAGACTTAACATAGATACATTTTATCAGATATTGTTGTGAACCTTTACCGTTCCCTCCAGCATACATACAAACCCAAACCAGACAGAAGCTTGATGACCACGCACAGTGTTTCTGGTTCAAACAGGATTTAAACATGCACTCAGCCAACCACACAAAAGATGCACTCTGCTCACAAGCTCACCTGTTTCCACTCATTCACACATTCACTCCGCTCCTACTGAGCTTCACCTGTTTCCATTCATTCCCCATTCACTCTGTTCCTAATGAACACTGCTGCAGCCCTTTCTCTCTCACACTCACCCTCCTCGAATCCAGAGCCCTACTAATATTCAGGTGACCTACTTCTCCGACGAGTCGAAGGATCACCAGACGTTATAGAAAGCTTAGCTGACTCAGGAATAGGAATAATTCCTTATCACAAAATCGACATCTGAAGAATGCAAAACTAGAATTAGAAAAGTCATAGTTTAAAATAAATGTGCACTGTACTGTGAAGGGATGAAAAAAAATAAATTACCAAGGGTATTTTTGGAAAAAGAAGCAGTAATTCATGAAAAGAACACCTTGCCAGCTATATTCTACTCCACTGGTATTAAAGTATCTATTACACTTTGCAGTTAGATCACAACCAGTGACAAAGATGACACTGCATGGGTAAAGGGAGGGATCGGTTCTAGTTAATACAAGCGAATTGTGATTAATGCAAAAAATAATCCAAAATATGCTTAAAATAGTTTGTGAAATCTACTAAACATGTGCTTTTGCCTTAACTTTTGCATCATAGTTTTACATCAGATATTATGCATTATATGTAACATTGTGTGGAAACTATATTCTATAATCCTATATAGGTTATTTGATAACCAACAACGAGAGAGTGGCATAAGAGGTTCATCTTCAGTGTTTCAAGGTCCAGTTTTTATTTCACTGACTTGAACTATTAAGTTTAAATAATTTCAACTTAATAATTGATTTGTATCAGAGGTGAGTATATAAGGCGTTGATCGTGATGCATCAGGACATCTAGGGTGGTCCTAGCTGTCCAGCCATTGCTGTAGTTAATCTGTAGCGCTCTAGATTTACAGCAGTGGTAAAACACTAAACTGATTTAAAATGACCTCACTGAACTGCAATTACTAAACTAAAGGACATAAAAATCTCAAAACGCCGTTATGCAGTGTTGCGAGACGTGTTTGTGAGCTGGCTCCAGATGAGCGTCTCGCACCGCAGTGTGTGAGTGGATTAATCACTCAGGGGACTGCATGCCGTTACCACCCAGAAAGAGTGTGTGGAACGGGGGAGGTGGGAGGGTTTGGCTGAGCTGGGGCTTTTGCTCCTGTTATGTTTCAAGGATGTCAGAAAAACTCACAAAGATAACCATCTGTTGCTTATCTCTCTCTCTCTCTCTGTCTCTCTATCTCTCTCTCTCTCTTACTCTCTCTCGTTCCTGCTCTAATTATCTTTCATTTAGTAGATTTTATCTAATATAATTAGATTTTCATATATAATCACACATTCTATATTATAGACGTATTACACATTATATACAATATTGCTAAATAATTATAGAACAATCACCATTTAGAACATTTTAAAATGTGTGTGTGTGTGTGTGTGTGTGTGTGTGTGTGTGTGTGTGTGTGTGTGTGTGTGTGTGTGTTTGGTTTTGCTGTGGTTTCATTCACTGTCCCTCGAATTGTGGGCAGGAGATCTTGCCAATTTGTTGCTTTCTTTCTTTTTTGTGGTTAAATGGTTATATATAAGGGGTGTAATGTTGTAGAGTAGGTTTCACATGAATGTTTGAATTCTTCATCCTCTGGCAGCTCTCACTCAGTACCTCTAGCCCGGCCATGTTCAGGTAAAGAGGTTTGGAGTGCAATCTGAGGAGCAAAGTGCCAGGCCGAGGCGTCCAGAATCCAAGGCGGTTCTATCACCTCCCTGCAAATGAGACATCACACTTCTAAATGGTGACCTTTCACATATCAGCAGCTCACTCCTTTTTCTTTTCTCACACCTTCCCCTCTCTGAAACTCATTGCAGTGCTTTTTTAACAACACAGTATGAGTGCCATCTCAAAGCAGTAGTTTGTGAGACAGGCTCTGTTTCAGCTGCGGATGATAATTAATATCCCAGAGTTTTTTTGCACCCGGAAAATATTACAGTGGATCATGGTTTTGCTCTGTTGTTTCCATTCCTTCATCATTGTTTACCTCCTGTTGTGTTTGAACAGCCTGGTGTAGCTCTTTATCCAAACCACTAATCTTTCAGTCGATGTTTATTGTGGAGGTTTTGTCCAAGTTTCAGCGTCTTGTCTTTATCATCCCCCTGAGCTCGGGACAAAACAGCAACAGGACAAAAACTGTATGAAATTTCACTGTATGATACAGCCATGAGCTCTGGGACCATTATCCAGGCCACCTCACCAGACAGCCCCCTAATCTGCTTCCCCCCAATAAAACATGCTTCCAGTCGCCATGCCAACAACGACAACATGATTTACCTACTTTACTTCCTGAACTTGTCTGCATGACCACTGAAGCACAATTATGTTGACTTACAGATTGTTAAGTATCAAAAGATCAGAAAAATATAGGAATCAAATTATACTGCTATAAAACACTTCTTTTAGACTGATCATCTAACAGGTAATCTAGCCAAAGTACTCAATACTAAGATCAAATGTATGCAGCAATTGACTCTGGGATAAAAACAGCTTGTCTGAAGCTATTTATTCAAAAATATCAAAAATCTGTGGAGCACCTTTTCTGTTTTGAGAACGTCCATTTCATATAATAACCAAAGCTTAGAAACCTTCATTATTCAGCAAGATGGTCGCTACCATCTCCTTTTGTTAATTTGTCCACTTTTTACGCCTGTATACCAAATGCTAGGAATGTCATAGCCAGTGTTGGGCACGTACCTTTAAAAAAGTAATTACTTATAGTTACTAGTTACTTCTCACAAATATTAACATCATTATAAAAGTAACTATTGCGTTACTTTAAAAAAATCTATACAACTCTAAAATAAATATATAACATTGTTCTCTAATCAACACTATTTTAATGTTGTTGTGGGACAACGTGAGAGACAACTATCAAATTCAACATTTTTGCCTTTCGCCTCAGCAGGGAAAAGTAGTGCTTATACTTCCAGTTTGCAAAAGCTACCTTTGAACTTGTTGGACTCGCCGTTGTTGTGACTCCTGGATGTTGGTGTGTGCGACTGACCATGTGTGTGTTGGTGTGTGTGCGTCTGACCGCGCGTGTGCTCGTGTGTGAACACCCGCACTACTCTGCCTCTGATTGGCAAACAATGGAAATTTACTGGCTCTAAACCAATCATCGCGTTCTCAGTTACACCACGTTTTCAGACACACCAATCATCAACACTGGTTCTGTGTCCCGCCCCGGCCCCAAAGACACACACACACACACACACACACACACACACACACACACACACACACACACACCCCAGAGAAAGCGGAGTCCTACGGCTGAGAGAGACGCTGCTCGCATGAAAACCGCTTTAGTGTTCTCAGTTATAGTAACGCGCATTTTATTGTCAGTAACGGTAACGACGGTGTAACGGCGGAAACAGTAATTAATTTGATTACTAGTTACTGAAAAAAGTAATGCCGTAGTAACGCCGTTTATGTATGCTGGTCACTGATCTGATGTTGTTTAGCTAGTTAATTGATAACTTACCCAATGCATCTCAGGTAGACTAGCTTTTACACCACATGTGTGCTAAAAACCTTGGAGTTTCATGCTCTGGGACTATTAACCTTGATTTCGAAACACAGCTCGAGCAAATCTACAGTCTGATCAGTTATGTGTAGTTTAGTCTGTCTCTGTGCCTCAGGACACAAGTGCAAAGGTCTGGCCTGTTGCATATTTTACCTTTCACAATGTTTTATATATTTTCACCTTTACATGAGTATGGCGTCCTTAAGGAGTTCCAGTCCTGCATATAACATAGTGTTTGAGAAGAATAAAAGCTGATGTATAATAGAAAATACGTTTTTATTTTTAAAGGTAGTATTAAACATACTATAACAGTTATATATGTTTGTATAAAAAGCCATGTGTATCATGAAAAAAGAATATTGAAACTAAACGAAACAATTATGATTCCTTTAGCTTTTAGTAGTTGATTACGTAGATCACAGGTACATTTTCACATTTACTCAATTATTCTTTTGCTAATGGATGAATAGAAAAGTACAATATTTGTGCTTTTACTCATGTACTGCTTACACCATTGCTTCAGGCATGTCCACAGTACCCAGACGCTTCAGTAACTGTGTTTCTTTGCGTCTATCGTGTGAGAGATGTGAAGTAAACGTGAGCTCCGGGTGAGTGTGCAGCCCTGTTCGTGCCCTCGTGTGTTTGCACGCGGCTCGGCCGCAGCGGTCTGCTACCAATTAAACTGCATCGGAGAAGGAGTCCAACTGAAAGAGTAGAGAGCCAGGGCTGAGTGCAGGTTGTAATTTACAGCTAAGATAGTGTGCGACAATCCAGTTAAGTGCTGCATGGCGTTTTCCCCTCTAAAAATACCAGCAGGCTGTGCCTTCACCAAAATCTACCTCTGGTTACTGACACCAAAAAAAACAAACAAATAAACTAAATATATTCGCCTATTTGAAGGGAACACTGGCTCACCCAAAAGTGTCCATAAAGTCACAAGCTAGGGGACATTTAATTGACACATTTCAGTTGAGAAAGTTAATTAGCTGGCCTGACATCTGCCAGCATTTTGAGGGCTTTGGCTGCTAGTGCAGAATAAAGCCAGACAAGACATCTCTTGTCTAGACACTAGACTAAAAACTGAAAAAAAGGATAAAAACTGCTTGTATCTGAAAAATGGACGTCCACCATCAGAAATAAAGACAGATATACATCTGTGAAGTTGGCTGTTCAGAAGGGATAGCCGAACAACTTGTTTCTAACTTTTTTTTTCTTAGCAAAGTACACTTCCTCTGCCAAGTGTAATCAGAGCATGGACACTGCGTCCTTCATTTTCTGGCCTCTGCTTGGAAAACTCAGCTTGCAGTTTGGCATTTTAGCACCAGTGTACTACAATTTCTTGCTGACCACCTTGTTTGAAGATTCTGACTCCGGTTTTACATCAGAGGGGTGTCAGCTCTTTTGGATCTTGGCTGAAATACTTCTAATCACCACACACACACACACACACACACACACACACTCTTCTCAGGCAACGTGAACATCGGTCTGCAGGAGGTGGAGGAAACCACTTCAGCTGTTTAGCAGGGAACTGGATCTTCATGGTGAAGGAAAATGGCTCGGTGGGAATCAATAAGGTTGACTGAAGACAATTTCCTCAGCCCTGCTGTGCTCATACAGTCCACGTAAACCAGCAAGCAGCAGCTTTTCCATGATGCGTCCCACTGCGAGGTCGTAACACATGAATCATATCAGAAATATTGCCGGTCTATGGGCCTTTTGTGCAGCAAAGACGCAAACAAAGAAAACCTCCTTGGAGATTAATCTTTTGTTGTTCTTACATTGTTAGTGCTACACCGGTCAGACAAAACCACAGAATCCACTTTGATTGTCAATATTTACCCAGCGCACCATCTCTGGGTCGGCCGGCTAAACAAAGGGGAGATCTAACGGGAGTGGGTTTTGGAAGGTTATGAAGGGGTGTGGCAGGATTTCCACATCCGTCTGACAGCATATTTTTCACAGCTGTTTGATGGACTTGAGAGCGATGCTGAAACAATGACAGGCCTTATCCTAAAACGTTACACTGACTGCATGATTGGAAGGTTGATTTGTACATTGGAAGGTTGATTTGTACATTGGAAGGTTGATTTGTACATTGGAAGGTTCATTTGTACATTGGAAGGTTCATTTGTACATTGGAAGGTTCATTTGTACATTGGAAGGTTGATTTGGAGAGATTTACATAAAGTTCACATTTATAAAAGCTCATTGAAACTGAAGCCACATTTGTGCCAAGTTTCCACCATTGTTCAACACTGGAACAACTGAGGAAAGGTTAGAAGTACAGATTTTAACCTATAGCTTCTTTTTTTTTCATTTTATTACAAACCCTGAGTCCTTACTATCAGAGTGACTGTGTGCATATTTGCATGTGTGTATGAGGAAAGTTATGGGCGGTGGAGGCATTTCCTAAACTGCGGTTGTTCTGGGTGGTTCTCATGAAGATTTGCTGCACTTCCGGGGTTATGGGAGGGCGCGATGGTCAGTTTTCCACTCTGGATATAACACAGGTCAGCAAGGCAGGAAGAGGAGACCAGTCAATGGCCACAGCACTTTGACTTCCTATTGAACTGAACATATTTTGGTCTACCCTCCAACTGCAGTAGATCATGTGGGCACAAAATGCTACATGGAAATATAGCCTGGCCTGCTGCGGCGAGGGGATTTCTAAGCAGGGTGTATTGTTTGGTTTTGCCTTTGCGCTGCAGTCATTGCCTTCAGTGGACTGATTGTCAGGCAACGAAAACACATCAAAGTTAATGAAAGAGCATTTGAGAAGATCACAAGATCATTGAAATCGTGTGTGTATGTGTGTGTGTGTGTGTAAACATGCAAGAGTATATGAGTATGCATGCACATGTGAGCGCGTGCTACCCACCCATGTTTATCTGAAACTAGATGCTGGTGTGGTCAGGGTTGAAGCAGCGATTTTCTATTGAGTTGGTCTGGTGTCTGCAGCACTGAAAACCAAAGCAAGCTCACCATGCAGACTGGACTGACACAGGCACAAAGATCAATGCTATAAATATCGGCACATGCCGTGCAACATATTTTGACAGATTGTACGTCAGTGACCAAAACTCTCTCACTTTGTTAAGAATGCACACACTGTCTACCTTTACTAGAATCTTCTATATACTACAAAATCACTGACAGTGTGATGTCCACAGAGCGCCCACTAGAGGTCGCAGTCGGGGTTTTCAAATTTTGACGACTCTTATTTTGAATGTGTATGTTCATGTCTGGGGTCAGTGTCAGGTGTCCTGTGTTTTCATTTAAGTGATTGGGCATTATGATTGGTTCTTGTTTGAGTGGGTTTTGTATTTAAGTTCTATGAATCCGTAGTGCTGGTCAGCCCTCACGTATACCACGTATACCACGTATGTGTGTTTCCTGCACATGGTCCCCTCCAGATGTGTGTGCTGTCACCCCTGTTTTACACTGGATGCGTGTCCACTGCGGTGCGACGACGCTGCATTTCCATTCCGTTCGAGGCCATGCGCCAATTCGCACTGGACGCGTTTGTGGTCCATATCTGACCCGGCGCACCGCTGGCTTGCGAGATCACATGATCACGGGAGAATTGTAAGATCGTGCGCGATAACGCGATAACAACTGACGGTAAACCAACGCCGTTTGTTTTGCTGATTTCTGCGCACTACAAACATTATTAGAAGGCTTCCTAGTTAATTTTGTCCTTGTTGTTGCTCAGCTTTAATTGTGTTTAATGTGTTAACATTGCGTTGCATTGCTGTGTTTAATGTTGTGTTTATTGCTGTGTTTATTGTGTTGTAATAAAGAATACAATGAATGCATTTAAAGTCCACTTTTGAATGACATTGATTCATTTTGCGGTGTTTGTTTTCTGTTTAAATACACTGGTCAACAATATGTGGGTCATATATATGATTATATAATAATATAGTATAGGGTCCATGTTGTGAAGGGGTCGTCTGGAGTTGGCGCATGCGATCTGTGTTGCGTTCTTGATCCGTATCCGTCAAAAATAGACTCGATGCGCGTCTCGACGGACTGCCGGACATGTCACGGAACAGAGACACAGCGGAGACGCAACACATCGGATCTGGTGTAAACTGATGCATTGACTTTACTGGCGGCGATTAGCTGCGGCTGCCGTGTCAGAGACGCACCGCAATGCAGACGCATCTGGTGTAAAACAGGGGTCAGTTGTACTTCTGTTAGCCCCTTGTGGCTTTTTGTTTTCGTTATGTAGAGTCCATGTCATTTATGTAATAAAATTCCGTCTACGGAACCTGCACTCTTGCGCCTCACCTCACTCCCCGAACACCCAACGTGACAGACAGGTGAATATTGATTATCTCATTACAGGAGTGGTTGTCAAAAGGTGGGGTTAAATAGGCAGCAAGTGAACAATTTGTGTTGTTATATTATACAATATTAGCCTGGTGTTTTCAACGTTATGGCCTGTTGTGTACATTCAAAATTTACACACTACACATGTTGTCATCCGTATCTGTCGACTGCCTTCTGCCAATTCATAATCATTACTATGAGCACAGCAGGAGTTTTTACACGTGTCAGTGGTCCACCACACAAAAAAAACCAGCCAAGAGCAGCCATGTTGTTGAAGGGAATGGGGATGAATAACACAAACACTATTGCACTGTTGTTTCTTACTGTGTAGCAGCAGCGTGTTTCTAAAAAAGTGGTCGGTGTAAAAATATACCTTGGAATTGTGTTTCCTCTGCACTTATCCCTGAACTGTACATAGTCGCCTATTTGTGGGAATTCATCTAATTTAAATATATTTGTGACTTGCAATTAATGTCAAGTGTTTGGTGTTTTTGGAAGTAGTTTTTCAATTAAATTGCATTAAATAAATGCAGAAATACATATTTTTTAAGATCGTGTTACTGTAATAAATAGAAAGTCTCTAGACAAACGAAGTGTCACCAACTATGCTGTGCATTGTTTCATGCATCTATCCTAAGCCTACTACTAATTTTGAGCTACTGTAATCAAGAGAAATAATATATTTTTGAATATTTCATAGCCCCCACAGTCACACAGGGGGTAGCGCTGTTGCCTCATTCCTCCAGGGTTGGGGGCTTGAATCCGGGTCCTGGCCTTTCGTGTATATTGAGTATATTGGTGGCGTGGGTTGCCTCCAGTTTCTCCCAGAGACCAGAGCCATATGCGTCAGGTGTATTGGGGATTCTAAAATTGTCCGTAGGTGTGAGTGAATGGTGTGTGTGTGGTGGGGTGCGGCCCCATCCAGGGTGTGTCCCTGTTTCATGCCCGTAGGCACCTGCACGCCTAGTAAGGATTAATTAATTACCGAAATTGAATGAATGAGTACGTCATTTAAATTATAACATATGTTTAATTATAATAAAATGTGTAGAATAATGTTGTAGCTTATTGGGTTACAGTATCATTTACTCGGCTTTGACATTTTAACAAAGTTTACGGCATTTAGCAGACACTCTTATCCAGGGCAATGTACATAAGAGTAATGTTTACATTACACGACATTACTCTGGTCACTCTGTTAAATTACTCTGTTTACATTACTCTGGTCACTCTGTTAAATTACTCTGTTTACATTACTCTGGTCACTGTTTACATTACTCTGTTTACATTACTCTGGTCACTCTGTTAAATTACTCTGTGTACATTACTCTGGTCACTCTGTTAAATTACTCTGTTTACATTACTCTGGTC
>JBBJLR010000037.1:9362438-9375643 GCA_037577145.1 Brachypetersius gabonensis
TTTACATTACTCTGGTCACTCTGTTACATTACTCTGTTTACATTACTCTGGTCACTCTGTTACATTACTCTGTTTACATTACTCTGGTCACTGTATACATTACTCTGTTTACATTACTCTGGTCACTGTTTACATTACTCTGTTTACATTACTCTGGTCACTGTTTACATTACTCTGGTCACTTTGTTCACCTTGTTTTATATTACTGTGCTATTATGGCACAATGCACTTTAACATTCCATTTGCACAATGTACATATTTCTGCTGCTTTTATTTCTATAAATACATATAACAAATATATTTTTCAGCCTACGTATAATTTCACTTAACTGGTGGTGCTCCTTGTTTAAGTTACTTACTTTAGATTTGTGTTTTAGAAAATTTCAGATTTAAATTTTAAAAATGTGTAATTTTACTTACACTTATACTTATATCTACTTGTACTAATTTCTTTATTTTTTTTTGTTTCAGAAAATGTCCAGATTTTTTTATTGAAAATGTATTTATTGTTTATAATGTTTGTGAGAATAGGTTTCCTGAATGGGCTGATTGTTTTTGTTCTTATGAAATGCTTTCGGAATGAGTTTTATTTTAAACTAAACCACTTGTATGTTGCTAACTAACGTACAGGAAAAGCCTCTGTGCACTGTTTACTCATTATAGTAAGCACAGCGTCTGAATGCATCACTAACAGTGAGAACTACCTGTTCTAATAGAGTACCTGTAGTTTCTGTTGTCAGACCATCAACGTGGAGGGAAAGGTTCAGTTTACTGGTCATGCTGCTGCATCAGAATTGACACTTGAGACTACATTAACTTTTGTTATAAGAAACTGTTCCCAGACCTTACTTCTGTTTGACCTTAACAAGCATGTTTTTTTTCTTCCACCACATAGGACATAGGAATGTACTCTAATCATTTAGGCCTCGTTCACACGGGCGTCTGAACCAGGCGTTTTTCTGGCGTTCGTGATGCCAGGTGAGCGTCTATTGATCGCTGCCCGTTTTTCTGCTTATTGAAGCAAATCAAAGCGTCCACACAGCGTTCAGCCCCGGCGTTCGGCCGCTGCGCGTTCGGATGGCGTCAAATAAACACGGCATGCAACGTTTTCTTGGCGTCAAAATAATACACGAAACTACAGATTGGGCGCCAGACTGGCGTTAAACGGCGTCAGACGCCAGTCAAACGCCTTGCTGACGTCGATCAAGCATCACTACCAAACGCCACAAAACCACCTATGGAGTTCAGACCGCATTCATTTCGAACGTCCGTGTGGACGAGGCCTTAAAGATGAAAATCCACTGAAATATCTGCAGAGAAGGTTTTGTTGTTGCATAATTGATTCTACTTATAATACTGGTTGTGTGCTATGAGTGAGCCAAGTTTTTGCTGGAGATAATGTAAGTGTTTCTAATAATGTGGCCAGCTAATATATATTCTTAGATCGGGCATTACATGACAAGCCAAACAAGTTATTCCTCAACATAGCATTGCTCCATGAATCTATCTCATCCATGTCCATGTAACATTATAGAAACTTTCAGAAACTCAGAGGGCAATGTGGAACGCTGTGGGATTTTAGTTGAACCGTCCTGCTGTGCCATACGATATCCGACATCAAAGCGGGAGCACTCGAGAACTTCTTTATGCTATGGCTGACACATCCTTGGCCCATTTCTGAAGCAGGAAGAGGCTTGGACAGCTGGTTAAGATGTTGCAGCGAGGTTAACTGCCCTCAAACACGAAAAGGCAGAGAACTTGCCTGAAATAGCGTAGCGGGGAGACAACAACTGATCTGAAACAGAATCCGACTTCAGACAAGATTATGTGCGTTTGGTAATGGTATCACCGCTAACACCTGCTCTCGCTCTCTCGCTCTTATGAACTGGCCACCACAGTGTTCTAATCACTGCAGACACTTTTCATCACAGGTTCAAGTGGTAGGGAGAAAGAGAGAGAGGGGCCGTGAGAGAGAAAATACTGGACGTATCTCAGGGCTGCAAAAATGTAATCATTTTAAGGAACCTGTCCACTGCGATCACTTCGAGGTGAGAACGAAGGACAAGGTCTTTCCATAGTAACCATCCAAAATTGCAAAAAACACAGCCATGTTTGTATCTAGGTTGCAAAATATAGGGACCCTTGTCTGACATTTGAGGGGGAATGCCTCAACAGCTAAATTTAGGGAGGGTCTCTGGGAAATTACATGCTGCAAGCAAGGTGAAATGGGTGAAAAGAGCATTTATTTGATGTCAGAGATGTTCACCTCATCAACTCATTTCGTTACCTCCTGCACCCCCCATCAACATATATTTTATTTTGTATAGCTTGTTGTCAACCCAGTTTCCTCCCATCAACCAAAAAAATCTTTTTAGTTTCATCTTTACCGCCCCCTTAGTCGACATAGTATAGTTGGTATGGTTAGTTTGCTTCATCTATCGACTTCCCCAACTTCCCCTGCACACACCCTTTCAACAAATATTGTGTTTCGACAAATATTTATTCTTCAGTAAATATTTTGTCATCCATCACCAACCAAATCACACACCATAATTTTATTTTCATCGCCTTCTTGGTCAGCCAATAGGTCTTGCTTTGTCTGTCGCCAACTCCCCCAACAAACATTTTGATGCCACTGTTGAACAGTAGCTGTATCACTTATAGACCCCTACTCACATGCCACTTTATGAGGCCTACCTACTATATTCCACTATAATGATGCACAAATACACAAATTATACACAAATCATCAGCCACCCTGTACCTCACTTTTTAACAAGATTCACCAAGCAACTCATTAGCTTTTCATACATCCCTAATATACAGTGTAAACATGTATTCTTAATGTACCTTAGTGGCTTTTTTAACATACATTACATACATCTCTTGGGATGGTGATGGCCTAGTGGTAGGATACTTGCCTCTGGACCAAGAGGTCATAGGATCAAATCCTACCTTCAGCAAACTACCACTGGGTCCCTAAGCAAGACCCCTAACCCCAAGTTGCTTCAGGGAGACTGCCCCCTGTAGTTAGGGAATGGAAGTCTTTTTTGGATAAAAGCGTCTGATAAATGCCGTGAATGTAAATCTCTTGCCTTTAATCCAGTGAATAGAAATTCATATTGCTAGTCTCTAAATCTCCACTTGTATGTGTGCTGCTCTTCTAGCTTGTAACTGCAAGCTACATATGTTACATCTGCGTCAATAAGAATTATATGGTATTAAGGATCATGGAGCTTTTTTTAGTATGTATATATTTTGATACTCCAAGTATTTAATTAGTGGTGGGCCGTTATCGGCGTTAACGTGCTGCGTTAATGTGAGACTCTTATCAGGCGATAAAAAAAATATCACCGTTAATCTATTCACAAAGTTGGGTTGGGAGCTGAGTCTATACTACACAAGCTATGATGACTTCCACCTTGATATTTTAGTGCGGATGTATACGTCACTAGGAAGGAAAGACAAGGAGGGGCTTGCCTTAGCCTTAGCCTTAGCCCCAGACCCCAGGGCTGTAGGAAGGAATTAGCCTGTATAGAGGGCTAAAAACTTTTCACCAAACCTTTCCTTTCACTTAAGGAAACAAGTAAAGTTAGGCAGTGAACAGTTATGGACACTCATAGTATTGTTCTGTTGAACTGAGAACAAACGGCGCTACCAGAGAAATATTACTAAACGGGCTCCGGTTGCTACTCGCTAACAAGCAGCGCCGTGTAGCTTCGCCTGTCTCCTAATGGCCGCCTCCTACCTACAGCAGCTTCAACAGCCAGTACATCGTTTTAATTCAATAATGATAGCTAGACTTATTATTTTTCATTTCAATTCATAATCTGGATTCTATTTGTAAAGTGCATATCTGCGCTCAGTGATATCTTGTATGACCTGGCCTCAAATGAGCCATTTTAATTTAGATTAATCTAGATAAAAAATTTAATCTACATTAATCTAGATTCATTCCAAGATTACAGTGAGATCAATCTAGATTAAAAAAGTTAACTTATGCCCACCCCTATATTTAATACATAGTTTGAAAATAAAATATTTTTTTAGTTTCTTAATTTAAATAGAATGTACATAGGGAGATTTGTTTCCTCTTTGCTGAAAAAATGGGGGTGGTTTTAAGGTGTGTTAAATGTAACATGCCACAGATGGGAAAATCTGGACTATAGCATGGTTAACACAAGGAAAGAGCAACAATTAAGTTCAATTAAAGCAGCCACTGAATGTATGTAGTGTTTAATGTATTAATGTATTCTGTGACTTTCAATTATGAACGTCCATTGGTATAAAATTTCATGGAGTTTGTTTGTTGTCCTATGTTAGGGGAAAAAAGATAAAAAAAAAAAAAACTCAGCACATAGAGACGAAGATGAATAGATAAGAAAGGCAATGCACATGGAATTGCTCCAAGGCGTCCTGCATCCTGAAAAGCCTGATTACCCATGTTGGTAATAAGACATGGCGCATAACTAATAGCACCAGACAGGACTCTTTAGATGAGATTCAAAAACAAGCTTGTTTCTGGCCTTTCAGGAAATCAGAAAAACAGCAGTGTAACAGATAACCTGGAAAACACTCACATGGGACCGGGACCAAGACAGCAGAGGTCAATAGCAGACAGATGAGTCCACACGTACACTCCATGCTCTTCCTCTTTAGCAGGAGCTACAGGGCTGGTGTGGGGGCCGGGGGTACAAGTGCAGTAAGAGCCTCTTAAACAAACACAATTAGTGGTGCCATACATTAGGCCATGCTATACATTAAGACTTCTTAAAACACTCAGGAGAGCAGTGGGGGTACTGTCTGATTGCTTTTCCTCTGGAGCTGAGCAGAAAAAATCAATACTCAATGAAATGGCATGCAGGAATTAAATCATGTAGATGGAGGCGGTATTTTAGGTCAACGGTCTTTTGAAGCTAGACATGGGCTGATATAAAATATTTATTGACTGACACACTGACCTTCTTGAGACTGTTGTCCTGTCAACCACAAAACACAGCAATCAATTTGGTCAAATCTCAGACAGCTTTAATTAGGAACAGACCTTCATTAAAGACATAGAGAGCATCTGTCAGAAGTAAGACTATAAATATTAGGTATGTATAGTAAGTAGCACAGGAAGACACGTTATTAGGGGTGTACATTTCTGGGGCAATAAGATAATAAACATGGGTTTATTATCCACTAACTGGTTAAAATTAGGATTGCATGCTGCCAGAGCCACTCGGGCGAGTTTCATAGTTTTTGTGGTTGTCGAGTGAGAAAAAGCATCTCGCTCAGATCCATTGAACAGATCACTCCTCTCTGGACTGGCAAACGGGTCTCGAATTGGGGCGGGCCGTGAAGTCGAGGGGGTGCTGCTCTGAGAACTGCTCTGACTGAATTTTGATTGGTGCAGAATTATTGTTCTTTTTATGGTTTTCCTTTCCTGAGTGCTGATACCACATGTGCCAAATATTGTATGTGTACGGCTTATGTCAATCCCTGATAATAAACAAATAATAGTGGATAGGTCATGTTTTAACTGGAGTGAGCAAAGCAGGCATTTGAAAGGAGAGTAGTCTCCATTCCCCATGCAGAGGCTTGTTGAATGCTGCTCATGTCTTTTTGCCAAAATGCAAGAAATGTAATAATTCAAAAGTCATTTTTGCAATGATTAAAAAAAAAACGTTTTGCAAAGTTTATAACGTTTATTTGTTTTCTGGGATTTTTTAAAAACAACTTTTTTAAGACATGGATAAAGCCAGCTATTCTTATTCTTCCACCTGTAAAGAAGAAAAAAAGATTATCAAGTAGATTGCCAAGTTTTCATTCAAAAAATGATGTGTAACCAATTTAAAGTGCATGAATGAGAGTGAATATGTGTTTATGTAAGTATACACTGATCGGCATTAACATTAAAATCACATGTCTGACGAAGATAGTTGTGTACTAAGTCACAGGGTGGTAGGAGCTTCATGGGTAAAGCACTTGCCTATGAACCTGATGGCCACAAAATGGAGGTTCAAACCTCCACTTTCTACCATTGTGCTATTCAGTGTCTCCAGGGGACTGTCCCTGTAATTAACTTGCTCTGGATATGAAGTGGCATTTGTCTGCCAAATGCCACTTTACCTTTTCAGTAGCCTCTCTGGAACTCAACATCTGGTGCAAAAACAAAGTTATAGTTAACTTTCACACCAAATTTCTGCAGATGTGCACATCGGAGCATTTACATTTACAGCATTTAACTGATGCTCTTATCCAGAGCGATGTACATCAGTGCTCAAGTAGTCCACATTTGTTCTTTAAACCTGTAAAGCTATACTTAAATTAATGTCCGCTATTCAAACAAGTTGCTGCCAGTTAAGTTACACACCATAACAAACCCTGTCAAAGAAAAGTCAGGCAAAAGTAAGGAAGGCATGGAGATAAGAGATTTTTTTTAAGTGAAAACCCACCTCTTCAAAGTGCTCCTTGAAGAGGTGGGTCTTGAAGACATAAAGGAATCTGAATGGAAGAGGGAGTTCATACCACCACTGGGAGCCAAGAGAAGAGTCTTGATGCTTGTCTTCCTCTTCTTTTGAGCAGTGGAGTTTCCAGACAAGCAGTATTTATAGCCCATCTTTTTACCATGTAAATCTACATTCTCCCTAAATTTGTGAGGGGCAAATGTGCTGGACTGTGTTTACACAAACATCACTGGTGCATAGCCTGCCAAGCCCTGCCCCCACCTCAGCTACTCAGATCACATGTTCGTCATACTGATCCCAGCCAACAGACCTTTTGTCAATTGTGCCAAGCCCGTTGGAAATAGACTTCCTTTAAAACAACAAGGGTCAACCTAACACATGCATGTGGGCCATGACCAACTACAGGACATCCCCAATTGACTGTGCTCTTCCTGATCACCTGATTGACTTTTATGCACGGCTTAAGACACAGAACAACATGGCAGCAAAGAAGTACACCCCAACTCCCAGTGACCAGGTACATTGACTCATGTGAAGAGGACTCTGCCTAGAGTCAACCGTAAAAGGCTCCTGGACCAGATGACATTCCTGCAGACCATGCTGGCAGATGTTCTCACAGACATGTTCAGAATTTCACTGAGCACCAACATCATTTCAATGTGTTTCAAAGCCACCATCCCCATCCCAAAAATGCTGTCAGTGTTATGGCTCAGTGAATACTGTCACATCACACTCACACTAATCATCATGAAGTGCTTTGAGAGGCTTGTTATGAAGCACATAAAATCACAGCCCCCCTGTCCTCTGTATATTGTTCCAACCATTCAATGGATGATGCCATTATAACCACCCTTCACCTGCCCCTTACCCATCTGGACAAAAAGGACACTTATGATAGAATGCTGCTCATAGACTTCAGTTCACCATTGAACACTCATTTCTCAGCATCTGATAGGAAAGCTGAGCCTGAACACCTCTCTCTGCAAATGGATTCTGGACTTCCTGACTGGGAAAGCTCAACATCTCCAACACCACCAGCCCATGACTCTGTGCTCAGCACTCTGCTTTTCACACTGATGACCCACTACTGTGCAGGTATGCACATTTTCAAACCACATAATCAAGTTTGCTGATGTGGTGGATTTGATCAGCAGGAACGATGCAGTGGGATGCAGAGAGGAGGCATAACGGACAGGTGCAGAGTCAGCAACCTGTATTTGAATGTGAACAAAACAAAAGAGATGGATGTTAACTTCAGGAGGGCATGACATGATCCCTAGCCACTGAAAATCAATGTCTCCCCAGAGATCATCCAGAGCACCAAGCTCCATTAACACCAGCTCTATTGCAGAGAAGTCCTAGCAGCATTTCTGCTTCCTACACAGACTGCGGAGAGCACATATTGCAAGACTCTAAGGCCACTAGCATTTTGGATGACCCCACACACCTATCACACACCCTCTTTTCCCTCTTTCATTAGGCAGAAAGTTTTGCAGCATCCAAGCCTTTGCTACCAGGATAAGGAACCATTTTCCACCAGGCTATCAGACTCCTAAATTAGAACTGGACCAATACAATCCCAACTTACTGCTCCCTGGGTGCCCCCTTGGTAAATGGATTAACTGTAGAGAAAGAATTGTTCACACTGTGTGCTGTGGTGTGTTCACGTGTAATTATAGCGAGCCATTTTACTTTACTGTACATCACACACACACACACTCTAAACTGTACTGCTGCCTTTCTCCCCATCACACTGCATACACACACTAAACTGTTATGCCATAAAACAGAAAACTTACTCTCCAGCTATCCCTTTAAATACCCTGTATATGTTTATGCACTGTACATTTTCCTTAAAACCTTGCTATTTTTGCACAATTATTTATTGTTGTCTATCTCTGTCTTTGGATTCCATCTTATTTTTGCACACTTAATGACTATCCCGCTAGAATACAGTTTGTAATAATACTACATACGTATACTATATTCACTCAGTATTTACTAAAAGCACTCATTAGAACTGTTAATGTTTCTGTTAATTGCACTGTATGTTGAATTGTCCTATAAATTATTTTGGGTTTTTTTTCTCTCTCTTTTGTCCTGTCCTTACTGGACCATTATGACATTTGTGAAGCAGCGGGCAGCCAGTAACTCAGTGCCCGGGGAGCAGTGTTTGGGGGACGGTACCTTGCTCAAGGGTAACTCAGAGCTGCCACTAGCAGTCTTGGGATTGTCTAGACATGTGGTGTTCTGTTATATTTTTTGTGGTGCACCATGGTTCTAGAACAGTGGTTCCCAACCTTTTTTCCTTGAAGCCCCCCTTGCCTGTGTCCAAGACAAGCCAGGACCCCCAACTCCTACCCCTGTAGACGCCCAAAAAGAATAAAATGATTAATTACTTTTATTTGCAAAAAATAAACAGTGGTTGTAGGTTTTTGCTCTTATACTCTTACACACAAACACACACTTTTACATTTCACTCTTTAAGAATTTATTGTGTATAATTATAATTTTGGTAAAGTCAATTCAGAAAAAATTCTGCGCACCCCCTGTGATCTCTAGCGCCTCCCCTAAAGGGAGCCCGGACCCCAGGTTGGGAACCACTGTTCTAGAATATAAAGTGGCAATTTGCCATACATGAACACACAACAGCACACAATGTGAATACTTTCACAAAATACTTTTGCCCCACACCGTTTGACTGATTCACCCAAGTGAAGCGACAGCATCCAGGGACACAGTACCTGGGGAGCAGTGTGTGGGGATGGTAGCAGGGCTGGACTGGGACAAAAAATCGACCCATGCATTTTGAGCCTAGACCAGGCCTGACCGGCTCAAATTTCCCATCGGGGGGGGCGGGTATGCTGACGGGATTCTGCGCTGGCCCAAGATTACCTGGCCGGCCCAAATTTACCATCGTGAGGGAGGGGGCTGTGCTGACGGGATTCCACGCTGGCCCAAAATTACCTGGCTGGCCCAAATTTACAATCTTTCCTGGTATGTCCAAAGGCCAGTCCAGCACTGAATGGTAGAGGTGCCACTGGTAGTCCTGGGACAACCTTACTATTGCAGTGACAACTCCCTAACCACTAGGCCACCAGCTGCTCTGAAACCCACACCACCATGAGGAGAACATGGACTTGGATTCAAACCCCCAACCTTGGAGGTGTAAGGCAACAGCACTACTGACTGTGCCACTGTGGGGCCCAAATTTGGTACACTTTACAATTGGGCATGTCATCCTTGCACAGCGGCCATGCTTATCAAATAAACACATACTTGACTTAATTCTGTGCTGGTCCCTCTCCTGCCACTTAAATAGCTCTGACTCATCACAGTATGGACACAAGACCTGTAAGTTATGAGTGGGGGCCTCCATGGATCAGAATAGTTTGTCCTTTACATCCCACAGATGTATAAACAGATTGAGATCTGAAGAATTTGAAGACCAAGTTATCCTATATGTTCCTCAAACCATTCCTGAACAATTTCCAGTAGTCTTTCAGTAGTGGTGCCATATCTTTCCCAGGTATGTGCCACACAATTCTCCATAGTCCAATACTGATGCTCACGTTCCCGTTATGTTTTCAGAAGTGGACTGGGTCTGCATGGGTGCTCTGTCCGGTTTGCAATTCCATTCTCAGTAAGCTGCGATGCACTGTGTGTCCTCACAGTTGATCTGACCCAGTTGTCGAGCCACCACAATCTAGACTCGTCATAATTACACAGATCTTTACGGTCGTCCATTTTTCCTGCTTCCCACACATCAACTTCAAGAAATGACTGTTGAATTTCTGCCTTATAAATCCCAGCTACTGACAGACACCACTATAACAAAATAGGACATTTTATTCACATCACCTGTCAGTGGTTTTATTGTACTGTTTAATACAAATTTTCTCAAGAGCCAAGGATATGAACAAGCAAGGTAAGAAATATCCATTTTAAATTTAGGTTGGTTTCAAGAGTGATGTATGGAAAGGACATCTGTTCTGATTGCCTAATTATAACTTCATTGTGAATGTGTGGCTACGCTTCTGCAGGCTGAATATGCATGATGTATGCAAAAGCACTGGTTTGCATGACATCAGAAAGAACAAAATCCAAGACAGACTGTTTTTGCAACTTGGTTTCTTTATATGTACCATATGGACTGGGGAGACAACAGAGGATTTTGAAACTTTTAAATGTTTATATAGTACATGGAACATTTTAATATTCAAAAAGTAATGAAAATGGAATTTTCCATGCCATGAGCCCCTTAAGCAACACACCGAACACTGAACAATTATGACTGTGTGTTACATTTTATCAGGTGTAATAGACTGCACATGTGAAGAGTGCCATCTCTTTGTTTTTTCTATTGTGCCATGAACACACCATGATTAACAGATTTCAATTGCAGTGGCAGGACTTGAAAGTGACTCCCAGTGCATATCCACCCTCTCTAACAACCATGAAAATCTGCAGCTGAAACAATCACCTCCATAACCACACTCCGCATAAAGGCACCTCCGCATCTATTCACTATAAAAAGCACAGTTTCCTGCAGAATCGGAGTTTCCTAACATCTCCTTGTCAAGTGATTTGACACGTCTCAGGGAGTACCACTCTCCTAAGCTCAGTCTTATTGAAGACAGAAGGGCCTGCATTTGACGAGGCCTGTGGTTTGATCTGTACTCGAGATCAAATATAAAAAGCTTGTCATTTTGCCATAGAGATGTGGTTGAGGAGAAAAGGGACTGACGGGAGGGTGGGAGGGAGAAAGGACCCTCATCAGACGTAAACAGAGAGATATAATTACAGTCTGATAGCATGCTGACATTTAAATGGCATTAATGACTTAAGGATTTGAGTGGAACAACATGAATCCACAAATGACACAAAAGTATATATCTGACCAGTAATACCCAGAAAGCAAATTTATTGTAAGCTTAAAGCACTAGTTTAGTAAAAATGGGCAAAAGTAAATCCAAAACATTGAGAGGTCATCTTAAAACTATTCTTGAGTCTGCACAGCTCATTTTCATCGACAGAGCTAGACTTCTGCCCATAGTTAGTCTTGTGGTTTGGCTAATCAACAAATCAAAAATTCCATACTTCAGCAGGGAACGTCAATTAGACTGAGATGCAAAATGGCCAATCATAGATGGTTGCTGTTGGCTGATGTGTTGGGGTAGGATATCATCAAGATGGACAGCAAGATGTGGTTTGAGGGGTTGTGTGTTGCGTTACTGATATATCTCACTTTTTGTGGATGTAAATGTCGATAATTAAAACGTACCTTGGAATTTGAAAGAGTTGGAAGTCGACTGTAGAACTGCACTGAGTATTTATTTTGCTGTTCTATTGGGAGGCAGCAGTCAGTAGCCCAGCGCGCAGTAAGAAATGTTAACTTTGCTGTGGTGCGGAACACCAGACCAAGGCTGCTCTGTAATTATGACAAAGGCACAAAAGGCTCTTGCTCGGCTCCAGCGTCACCTATATACAAACACGTCTGCAAGAAATTACATGTGGAGAGAGCGTGATATGAGAGTAGGCTGAAGGGAGGAAAAAAAACATGCAACAGCGTGTTTTGACTTAAAATGTTCAAGAAAAGGATAAAGTAGTGGGCGAGACCATTCATAAGTGGAATGAATACGAAAAATGACTAAAGATTACTCTAGAGCATCAGTGCCTTCTGCCCATTTTCTTCTCAAGTTACTGTACCAATTCATAAGTGTCTGCACTGTATAATTGTCTCCCAACTGAAAAAAGAACATGCTGTGTTGGTGGTGCAGACGTAGCACAGGCTGTGGCTGCTTTGTAGAGTCCAGTGGCCACCCTCTGCTGTCTATTTGCGTCAGTAGTCTCTGTCACGGCTGGAAACCTGACACTCTGCCATCACTTTTACCAAGGCACCAGTGACCGTGCTACTCTGAGATGATGTAAAGTGTGATGAATAGTGTGTCAAAGTTAAAGAACCTCATAAAATCACTTTTATCCTACAAACCTCATAAATTACTCAACTGAACTGATATGGCATGATTAAGCCATGCATGCTGAACAAAGCCAGTTGTTCCGGTAAACTTCCATCCATATTATACATTTACATCATAGCTTGTTAAAGAGTCACCCAACAGGTTATTGCCAGTTGACTCCATTTGGGGTAAAAGAAATATGATTGCATTCGATTTTTTGTCGAAATATCACAGTTCTACAACCGCAGTGGCTGTGATCTGACTTCAGGTTGCTTAAAGGAAGCTTCAAGCAACACCAGACCTCTTCTGTCAAGCCGGTATGCATCCCAGGCAGCTCACCTACTTGCCTCAGATTTGTTTGGAGTTTTGGATGCAAAGTGGAGTGAATGGAAGCTCTGGATGAAGATACTTGTCCAAGCTGCTAGGAATCTAGCTCCAGATTTCTGTAAAGGGAGCGATGCTTCAGGTTGTAACGGTGATAGAAGGGAACTGAAATTACAACTGATTTGAAAACATCCTCTGAGGATGGGGTTCATTATCAAACTATTTATTTACTCAGTTATATGAACCAAGCTTTTGATGGATTGATACTTATATCCCAAGTATTTTCAAATACGTTTAACTTTTTTTTTTTTTTAAATGGTAAGATCAATTCACAATTGCTGTTGTCCTGAACCTGGAACAGGATGCGCTGAGGCAAAGATTAGGGGTTAAAACTGAGATTAGTTCTTCAGTAAAGGATTTCGGTGAGGATTAAGGTTAGGGTTGGGTTTGGACGTAAGGTTAAGGTTAG
>JBBJLR010000037.1:9383721-9405557 GCA_037577145.1 Brachypetersius gabonensis
TCTGGGAAACATTTATGATGTACATTGTATCCTTATTAACAGTAAAGAAAACAAAAACATCCTGTTTAGTTATTTTGCCATTTTCTCTGTCGGTATGCACTTAAGATTTGTTTGTACAATATAAAATATTTAAATATTATTATTGTTATTATTATTATTGTGGTCCTGAGTTTAAATTTTGCTGATCAGTTTGAATTATTATTTATTGATTATATTGTTTTTAGCATTAAATGGTCAAAACTTGTTTACAGTTTAAATATGGATTAAAATTTATTTTTTAATCGGCTCTCTTAGTTTTTCATAGATAGTGTGAAAGTGCCAGTGTGCGCCACTAACTTACAATAACAGAACACTGATCGTTTTTTAACTTTAAAATATATTTTCATATATGACCGGGAGAGCGGGCGGGAATCGTCAGAAATTTCGTGGGAACGGGATTAATAAAATAGTCCCACAGGGCTTTACTTCATATCTCCTGCTCTGAGCTGTGAGCTCTTCTTCAGTGCAAGAAAACCTGACTCCCTGCGGCACAAATAGCATGTTCCCCGGCTCACACGCGCCCCCTGCAGGTGGACTTTGGTGACGAATTAATCGAACATTTTTTGTAATCGAATCATCCAAGTTACTCGAATAATCGTTTCAGCCCTAATGTGGTGATAACATAGTTTTTGTTGTTACTGTTCTTAAATAAAATACACAGTTTACGGATTAGCAGTAGTAGCCGGAGTGCTGCGTGGTTGTGATACTCTAACAGTACAGTTTACAAAATGCAGTGTGCTTAAAATCAAAAACAGTAATTAGATGGTTAGAGCTATGACCGTGTTTTCTCAGTGTGGCTGAGACACCTTTGTGATTCTTGGCTGGTGGGTCGGCTGTGGTCCTTTAGAAATGAGAAGGGAACTGTTGGCTATGTGTTAGCTATGTTTGAGGCTCTCTGAGGCCCTTTTTGTTTTTAAAATGAACTTTGTGAATTGTGAACTGATCTTTAAATGTATTCCCTGAAAATGTTTCACATATTCGCCCTGGATCTCCTGCTCCCTAGATTAGATCCCCTAGCTTTATTTTCTTGCTCGTGAGAGGAAGGAGTCTGTGCTTAGCTGGAAAGCAGTGATGAATGAGGGCGTCGCCGCCCACAACATTCATACGTGTTTGGAGCAGTAAAATAGTCCGATGTCTGAGGTCCTGTCATAAACTGAAAGCAGTAGTACAGCTCTAGGAGTCCGTTGCCTGTGCGCATGATGCTTTGGGTTCCTCAAGGCTTCAGCTTTCACTTTTGCTTTAGCTCTCTTGTCACATCCAAGCTGTCACACAGCTGTCATAAATGAGCATTCCAATGATTCTTCTGACAGAGATGTTTTCAGGTGTAAGGATGTTTTGAAAGTTTGTAATTTCTTCTTTTTGTCTGTTGTTCTTTTGTTTTCTCCCATCCCCGATATTGAACACATTTTGACTGTCTATCTCTGTGATCTCTCTTCTCTGCATGTAAAGGTTGGCTCCCACCGTGTCAAGCTGTCCCGTGGCTTTGAGGCCAACGCGCCGGCTTTTGAGAGGTAATTAAAACGTGCGGTTTCCTGCTGGTGCGCCAGCCTCTGTGCAGCTGCTTGTTGCAGGGCTCCAACAGCAATGCCGCATTACTGAGAGGCTGCCTGCTCCACCATACAGATCCCCTTCTGTTAATCCTGTCCCATACTGTACAAACTGTCTGCATGACCAAGCCTACTCCCTTTGCCACAATAACACATGAATGAATTGCATGCTGCCACTGCTTTGAAGTGATACTGGGCTGTGGTTCAAGTGTTAATCAAGTAATCGTTTAAACTCCGGTCAACACTTTCCACTCTCTTCACATTTACCAGTCTAAATGCTGCCATAGGTTTAGCACCTGGCATCACAGGATGTTCAAGGTCCTCTCTCTTTGTCCCTTTAAAACCTAGGTTTAGAAATTTGGTTATGAAAATTCATTACATCAGTGGTGGTTTGACAAAATGTATTTGAGAACATGATTTGAGTAAATGACACACATAACTTTCCCCGTTAATGATTTAGTCCATCCTGGCTGAACCCTACTTGACTGAGTGTGCCACCAGTGGAAAATGATTTCTGTTGTGTTTTGTGTGTCACACCAGATCCCCATACAAAATATAAAAGAAGACCATGAGGGAACACAAACAGTTTGAACACAAAAAATACAACACCTATGTCTCCTTTCACCTCTACGTAAAAAAGCAACTGCACACAAACTGGCTAAGAGGAGCATCTGCACCTAAATGCGTCCTGTAACATTGTTGGGGTGGAATTGTGGCCCACTGTTCCTAGCAGAACTACTTTAATCCAGTCACAATTTCAAGGGTGAACTGGCCAGGTCATTGCAAAACTTTGTTCTTGTTTCTTTTGAGCCATTCAAAGGTAGACTTGTGTTTTGGATCCTGCTCCTGTGCTCCATTGTAACATTATAATGTGAACATTTGCATAGAACTGATTAGTTGAAGATCTGTCTGCTGGTTTTACGAGCAGACATAAAACTCAGAGCGCTGTGGCTACAGGCAAACACAAGTCACATATTAATTATTGTGTTCATCTTGCTCTGGGTCCGACTCAGGGTCTTTATGTGGGAGTGATTTTGTGTAAAGAATTTCAGGAACATGTTTTGTAGCCCATAGACCTTTTATAACTAAAGTGAGTTTTGCCTAATATGTCCTCTTTAAGGGAGTGTGTAGTCTAATTAGAGCCCTGTGATTGTTTCTCTCTGTCGAGCTGGTGACCGAGATGAGCATTTTTTCAAAATAAATGATCTTTCAGACTTTGATAATCAATAAAATATTTTTTATGTCTTTCTGTGCAGCCCGGTGCCAAATGACTCACGGACTGATTCCAGTCCGCAGCCCGTTGGTTAGGAACCTCTGGTCTAATTGATCTCAAATAAAAACAAATTTTGATTAATTGGTTAAATCAATAACTAAGGCATGGTTCGAATTATGAAGGGTATTGGGGGGGTATTGTACCCCCTGATCAAGATCCAGACCCCCCCCCCCCCCTGGTGGCAACTATTCGTATTGACGCAGTAGCGGAGTATAATGGTCATAGAAGTGTTATGAAGTTAGTATCCCCCAAATAAGGTAGGGTACTTCACACTCTGAACTAGGGGCTCAATTTCTTATTTTATTAGGGCCAGTTGGTGTTGGATAACTTTTTTCTGTGCATAATTGAAATGTTTGGTTGTCTTATTTTGCTCTTTCACCAAAACAAGTCTGACAGAAGTAGGAGAAATTGAAAGAAGGGAAAACACTTTTTCATAGCACTGAAGTAGTGATGAGCAAACGGTGGCCTGGTGGTCAGGGAGTTGTCTCTGCGATTGGAAGGTTGTGGGTTTGAATCCCAGGACTGCCTGTGGCACCAATGAGGTATCCTTAAGGAATGTACCATTCCCCCACACTGCTCCCTGGGCACTGCATTCCTGACTACACACTGCTGCACTTGGCGAATGGGTTAAATGCAGATATTGTCACACTGGTGTATTGTTTGTGTGACTATAGGGGACCGTTTGAATATTGACAGCTGATTACTGTTTGCTCTCATTCGATTAGCATTTTTGACCCAACTGTTTCTTTAGGCCATGCATGAGCTTACAGGCGATGACTGTGTTTCATTTAGCGTGAGTCACTGTTGTGATCTCCGTAGTGATGAGCTGAGTGAGGAAATAAGAAACCATAGATGCAGTGCATTCATCTATTGTCTTTTCCTTGCGCCAGTCAGCAGCGGTTAATTTGCCATTCAGTGTACTTCTATTACTTCACTGTAAGAAAATGCATGTATCTGCCTTGGCTGAATCTTAAATAGCAGTGCCTCATTGTCTCCACACCTCACTTGTGTAATGTCACCTGCACAGGCACTTCACGGCTCTGCGGAGGCTCTACGGCAAACAGGTCATCATTAATCTGCTGGGGATGAAAGAGGGGGAGCACATGCTCAGCAAAGCTTTCCAGGTTAGTTAGCCCTGTTCCAGAATCACTTTCCACATGTTATTTCCGATATAGTGCACTTCTTATAATTTTGTTTAACATGTTATAGCAGATGCAGAAGCATGTTAATAGGTACAAAGTGCGATTCTTTGAGTACTTATTGTCACATATTTTCCACACAGAGTCACCTAAAGGCCTCCGAGCATTCCAGTGCTGTGAAGATGGTGAACTTTGACTACCACCAAATGGTGAAGGGAGGGAAGACCGAAAAACTGGCCACTGTATTGAAACCACAGATCAACAAGTTCTCAGACGAGTGTGGTTTCTTCTATTACTCTGCAGAAACTGGAATTGAGAGGTGGGTGTATGAGAGTTGGTTGAAAGGCCAAATGTAGCTATTTTTCCTTTGGATTGAAAAGGGCTTCATTTAGTTTGAATGCAGGCCTTTACAGGTATCAGTGATTCTATAATTTCTCAGTGACTTAACAACAACTATTCAGTGTTTTTTCTGATTCTTTATCTTTAGATGCCAGGCAGGAACCATTCGAGTTAATTGTCTGGACTGCCTGGACAGGACTAACAGTGTCCAAGCCTTCTTTGCACTTGAGGTTTGTTTATAGTATGTACCCAGGCAGAGCTATGCTTTTGTCTCAGGTTAACAGTGTTTTCTGCTTTTTTGCCTGTTTTCTTGAGCAATCTAGGTGTAGCTTTAACATTTTGGCATCAAAGGCATCGTTTACGCTGCAGGTTTTGATGCTCAATTCTGATTTGTTGCCTATATCCGACTTTTTTTTACCTTCTGTTTACACGTTTTTTAAATTGTGACCCAAATCCGATTCGCTTTGTTTACACTTGCTATAGCAAAGGGGATTATTACACCACACAGTAGCCAAGATGGACGAACGCGAAATATGCTTAATGCTAGCTCTGCGAAATGAAAAATTCACCAAATAGCATGATTTTTTGAGGCGGAGAAGAAGTAAAAAAAGGGCGATTATTTCATCGTGCGCATATGCTTCAGTTATTATGGCCTCCACCATTCAGAGGAAGGTCTGGGTGCGTGAGAGATCTCAGGACTGGGGGGAGAATATTGTGGTGGCTTTAGTCCGAAATTTTAGAATGAGCCAACTTTCTATTTGCTGTGTCAGTGTTTGTCCGCATTCCTCTCTTATAACGACGCGACATTTCGCCGGCCGTCCCTTTGCAGATGCGCCTCAGGGTTGCTCTCTGGTGGCTTGCTACAGGTGCGGGCTGTCGCACATTGGGGCATCTGTTCGGGATCAGCAGAGCATCAGTGGGCCTGATAGTCAGCGACTTAATGTTAATGACGCTACGCCTAGGAAAATCCGATCTGCCTGTTTACACGACAGTCACATCGGCACATATCTGATTTATGTCTGATTTATTTGCACATATGAACGAGGCCTGAAACCGATCTCATAATATCCGAATGCGCTTTTTTTTGTTCCTGTTCACACTGTCATGGGACAGATCCGATCTGTGTCACATATGAGCTAAAAATCGGAATTGGGTCACATTTATCTGACAGTGTAAACGAGGCCAAATTGATGTCGGCAATCAAGTAAAACTACTGATCTGTCATTTCCCTCTCTTTGTCTTTAGATGCTTGCACAGCAACTAGAGGCCATGGGGCTTACAGAGAAGCCCCAGCTGGTAGCACGCTTTCAGGAGGTTTTCCGCACCATGTGGTCAGTCAACGGAGATTCTGTCAGCAAGATCTATGCTGGCACTGGGGCTCTGGATGGCAAGGCTAAGGTACACATGTCTGTGTAAAAAAAAATAAATAAATAAATAAATCTTTTCTTTCCTGTCTTTCATCAAATGTAGTAGGTGCCTTTCTTAAAGTATGAATTAATTAGTGTGGTGCTGTTGTTACTGGTGATTCATAAAATACTAAAACCCCAAACAATGGCAGATCTTGTATTTTCAGAAGATGGATTTGAAACTGTTTTTGAAAAAGATAGGTTAGAAAAGCCTTCTCTCAAAGCAATTTTTGAGAAGATGCAATCTATGGAAAGTAATACATAATCTGTCAGGCTCAATTTCTTACTGAAAGATAATTAAACATATGCTTTTCCCTCTGTCCGAGACTTTCTAGACTTCAAAACGTCTGATCGGCTAAAGATTTTGGCCATTTTTCTTATGTGCGTCTGTGAATCTGTACCTGTCTTTTATAACTCTTATATGTGTGCTATTGTCCTCTGCTTTCCTCTGGACTCTTCCCTACTTGTGTGGTAAGTTGAAAAGCCAGCCATGGTATCTTGAATCTTTGCTATGCTGTGTCTCTGTATTCCTCTTTTTCTGTGCATTCCTTGCAGTGTAGGGAAGCGAGATGCAGAGAGAGAGGGTGCTGTTGGCTGTGCTGTCTGCTTTAGTTAGACCTGTTTCCACCCCACTTAATGGGGCTGTTCCTCTGAATCAGCCTGTCACCACAGATAAACTGCTAGGATTTATGTGCTGGATCATAAATATAAGTAAACATGAATATTTTTGCTTATTATTTTTATATATTATGTGCAGTTTTTGTGTGTTATGTATTAGCAATATATTAAATATAAAACAGTGATATACAGTATGACAAAATACACCAATGTACAGTAAATCACATTTATGATTTAATCATAATCACTTTACCAATCAGTGTATTTCATTAAGTGTATTTTACTGCCAAGCAACTTTAATTTTTAACAACTTAAGCAACTTAACTTAACATTTTTAATATGATACGAAAACACAAGTATTTATTTTTGTCTTCTTCCTGCTTTTCAGGGCGGAAAGCTGAAAGATGGGGCCCGTTCGGTGACCAGGACCATCCAGAACAATTTCTTCGACAGCTCCAAGCAGGAGGCTATTGATATTTTGAGACTGGGCAGCACTCTGAACAGTGACTTGGCCGATAAAGCTCGAGCTCTCCTTACCACAAGCAGTCTGTATGGTAAGTAATTAACAGTTTCAAAATGCTGTTGATCAATACCAATATCTGGTGATAATCAGATATTCTAATGCAATTTTATTTTTGGACATCGCTGTTGCAAATTGCTTTGTACACTAGGAACAAGGAATAACCTTGCTTAAAGACTGGCTTTTATTTTTATCTTATATAAAAGACCCTGGTTAGCAGCATCTAAAGTATGTATGATTTGTTTGCATACATTTCTAAGGCGAATATTATGACCATGTTTATTTCAAGCTTATATTGATCAGCCCAACTTGGACCATTCAGCAATGCAAGTTATCTGTTTTAGTTGGAACAAAAGGATTGGGAGATTAGGGGGTTCTAAAAGAGGGATGATATATCCATGCAGAGAGAGATGAAAGTGGAATTTCTCCATATTAGCACAGTAATCTGCACGCTCCAGCTGCGCTATGTGTGAGATCAGCTCTTAAAACTCTGCTTTGTTTTTCTGCTGTGCTGTGTTAACTGCTAATTTTGCTACCCTTCTCTCTCTCCTTACTGCTTACACGGTTAGTCTCTGAGCCCATTTTACAATCAGGTACAGTATGTTTAGCTCGGTCATAAATGTTAACGATGTCTCATTTCAGATCTTCTTTGTTTTTAAGTGTTTAATGTCTGCTCATCTCCCTGATGATTTTATGACACTTTCATTTTTTCATCTTTTCGTGTGAAAGGCTTACTCCAATGTATTTTTTGTTATATTGTGTGCAGTTGCATTTGTGTCTCATCTTATCTTTCTATTGGAAGCATACGTTTGGTGGCCATAATTTGTTTTCTTTTATATTTATATTTTTTTAGAATATAGCAAAAACTCAAGTCAAAGTATAGTTATGGTGTTTGACTACCATGTTGCTACTTTGTTTTTCTAGCGTCTCCCAGAGTGTTACTGGGGATGTGTCAGAACCACCACAAATACACCAGGCCTAAAAAGATCCGCGTGTCTGTGGGCACATGGAACGTGAATGGGGGCAAACAGTTTCGCAGCATCGCATTTAGGAATCAGACCCTCAATGACTGGCTGCTGGATGCCCCGAAGATTGCTGGCCAACCCGAATTCCAGGGTGAGTGACTCCTTCAAAGTTGACTGTGTTTTTGTGATTGACCTGTTAGCTATACATATCTTTAACCCTGTTAACACTGTATGCTGTCTTAGCCGCCCAGTGTACCGTACACAGTTCTGATAGTGATCATTTTGCCTCATAGACAGCAAAACCCATCCTCCAGATATCTTTGCTATCGGCTTTGAGGAAATGGTAGAGCTGAATGCTGGCAACATAGTCAGTGCAAGGTAAAACAAAACGCATTGACTTTTAACCCCCTGTTAATGTCTAAAGAGAACTGCTTTTCCATAGCATTTTCAAATAAATGTGCCTATTATTTTCTTTATTTACACGAACAGTGTTGTTGTCAAGTCTACCAATTAAAAGAAACCAAATTTTCTGGTCCTTTCCCTCACAGCACCACCAATCAGAAACTGTGGGCTGCAGAGCTCCAGAAGAACATCTCACGTGATCATAAATATGTGCTGCTGGCCTCAGAGCAACTGGTGGGAGTCTGCCTCTTTGTCTTCATTCGGCCCCAGCATGCTCCTTTCATTAGGTATGCTCATACTTCACGTTAATTTCTCAGAATAATCGTTTTTTTAGTATAGGGTTTATAGGAAAGTAGATTACATTTACATATAGAAATGTAGGCATGTTTTGTGGTAATATAAAATACTTATTTGTAGTGACTTATTATATATATGTTGTATTATTTGATTATATAGAGGATACAATAATGAAGAAATAATGATGTTCAGTATAATGTATCGTTTATCTTTTTCATCAGGGATGTTGCTGTAGACACTGTTAAGACTGGCATGGGTGGAGCCACTGGGAACAAAGGGGGTGTGGCTATTCGTATGCTCTTCCACACCACAAGTATCTGTTTCGTGTGCTCACATTTCGCTGCCGGACAGTCGCAGGTCAAGGAGCGAAATGATGACTATGCCGAGATCACCCGCAAGCTCTCTTTTCCTATGGTAACCATAGTTGAAAATATACTCTCATAAAGAGATTGAATTTGACATTTTTACATTATTGTAAGCGTTTCTCCCCTAACTAGCATTCTATTAGGCTAAAACTGACTAAATACCTCAATAATTGTGAAAGTGTACAGGATGATCGATAGCCAACAGTTGCATCTGGAGAAAGCAGGATTAACTTTGACTGTTCAGATCAGTAAACTCTGATCCAGATTTGTAAAGTTCACCTCCTCACTCTGTTTCTGTTTCCTCTCGAACTCAGGGGCGGCTGCTGTACTCCCATGATTATGTGTTCTGGTGCGGAGACTTTAACTACCGAATCAATATACCAAACGAAGAGGTGAAGGAGCTGATCAGGCAGCAGAGCTGGGATGCCCTCATTGCAGGAGACCAATTAGTAGAACAGAAGAACAATGGCATGGTAAATATAAGTTCATTTATTATAAAACTGGTTAATGAAATTACTTTTTTTAACAACTATGTTTTATCGTTTTATCGTATGCATCTTCTTATAATATTCTTAAATCTCTTTAAAATTAAGGAATTAAATGGTCAATATCTGAAAGAACAAATTAGATTCGAAATTCATTAAAAATGCCCCAAATATATTTTTTTCTCTCGCTTGCAGGTATTCAGAGGCTTCATTGAAGGGAAGCTGGACTTTGCTCCCACCTACAAGTATGACCTCTTTTCTGACGACTATGACACCAGCGAGAAGTGCCGGACGCCCGCCTGGACCGACCGTGTGCTCTGGAAGAGAAGAAAGTGGAACTTTGATAAAACTGGTGCGATAGCTGTTCAGTTTTAAGCTCTAATTTCTGTCCTTCAGTTTCAAAACCAGATCTTATTGTCGAATGTTTCTTTGTGTTTACGTGTGCATCCAGCTGAAGAGATGGAACTGAATGTAGTTGGGGCCCCAGTAAATGAGGAAGATCAGCACCCGTGGACACCTGGAGAACTGAAGTACTATGGCAGAGCAGAGCTCAAGACTTCAGACCACAGGTATGGCAAAACCACTGAGGATGTTTTCTTTAAGAGCTAGCAAGCTTTATAAACTTTCTTCTAGGTGAACATCTGAAAGTAGGCTTCTATGCTTAAACACACAACACTAAATCACTAGGAAACACAATGTACTTAAATGTGCTTAACCCTGCCTTAATTTACCCCTGATAATACACCAGACCGCTTAATTTGAATAAAGTGCCCATTGATTTATGAACCAATCCCTTAATTTTACCTCAAGGCATGAGTGTGAAGCCCCTTAATCTTGAACGTTAGGCATTAATTCAGGAGGTTTTATTATTTAAGGGGCAAATTTGAAAAGGTGAGGGGAAAATTCAGTAGTTTTACCCCTTAATCAGCCTTAAACTGTGCACTTTTCCCCTTAATTTTCCTTAATTTACTGGAAATTAAGGTAATTTTAAAGGGCAAGTTTAAGGGCTTTGGTTTCATAATGAATACACAGCAAACATCAAGGTTCAAGTTTAAGGTTCAGGGTTAGTTGATTGTCATCGTCAGCCGTGTAGACAAATAAGACAACATTTCTCCATGGAGCAGCATTCTACATTCAACAGCAACAAAAACAGCACAACAAACGAACAAGATGTAAACCATTCAGACTGACTAGTGTTACATCATAAGTGTGATTATTGTACTGGAGGCAGTTACAGTGTTGAACAAAGTGCAAGGAATGACAGAAAAATACTATGAATAGACAATATAACAGTGTGACGATAGTGTGAATGGGATGTCAATCAGAGATAATACAGTAAGTAGACAATGCAGCAGTAAATTGGGAACGGGCTGTGAACCTTCCAGAATGAATAATATAATATTCCATCAAACATATATTATTGCTCAAGAGAAAAATGTGGAAGGGAGGCAAGCCTTCAGGAATGAAAAATATTGTACAGGAGACATTTAGCAACACATCACATAATGTGAGTGTTATTTGAGAATTGTTATAGAATGACTTGCATCGTTTGAATATCGTCCCAATACAGACACCTAGTATCAAGGTAGTATAATTAGATTTCTAGACATGGGTTTAATCACCTAAAGGTCGAAAACAAGTTTTTAATGAAGAATCACCACTTGGAATGATCTTAGTTGTTGCAATCTGAATTTGTAGCCTTTATTGTAATAAAGTGTTTTCTTTCTGTGTGTCTCTTCCAGGCCAGTTGTGGCGATCATAGATGTGGACGTTCTGGAAGTTGATCCAGAAGCACGCCACCAGGTGTATAAAGACGTCATCGCCCTGCAAGGTCCACCTGATGGCACCATCCTGGTCTCCCTCTGCAGCTCTGGGCCTGACGATTACTTTGATGATGCTCTGATAGACGAGCTGTTGGAGAAGTTTGCTACCTTTGGAGAGGTCATCCTGATCAGGTAAAGGTGGCAGTGTGCCACTCTGTACACCATTTTACTTGAATAGTTTTTGTAACCTTTTGCTTTGGTTGACATTAGTGTTGTTTATGAGAAAAACAAGTCCAAACTAAAAAAAGAGGTAGCATTTGTTGTTGCAGGACGATGATTTGATTTATAAAATTTACAGCAACAACTGCTTCTTTTCTGCTTCAGCTGATTTTTGTAATCCTGTGTTTATTGCCCTCTATTGGAAGTATGATGCCCCCCAAAGAATACATACATAAACCTAAAATAATCCCTGAGTTCCTGAGACACGTGTTATATGAATATTGTTCAGTACTGGTAGTCAGTTTCCTTTTTGTTCATTTTTATTATACAGATTTGTGGAGGAAAAGATGTGGGTGACATTTTTGGAAGGGTATTCTGCCCTGGCCGCACTCTCACTGAGTGCCTCCACTGTAAGTGAATGTATTTCAGTTTTTTGACTGCCTCAACAGCCCTTGCTGGTTTTGCATCTGTGGGGCTGCTCACAGCTGCTTTGCATTTATTATTTTAAAGTGCAGATGAAAAATTTGAAGGCCTTGAAGTACATTACACATTAGTGAACAGTCAGTTAATGTGGGGTAATTGGTCTTTAGTATTTTGGATAAAGGTTGCTTACGGCTTGGAAATAAATTGCTAGAATACTTTCACAGTTCTTTAATGCTGTAGTAAACAAATGACACTGTGTAGTCTTGAAGCCATTATTACTCTAGAGTTCTGTTTAGGACCGAACACTTGGAAAGAACTTGCTGACATTTATACTTGAAGCATTTGTTGTGGCTGTCACAATAGCTTGCACTGGAATTTCGCCCTTCTATTAATTGTCTGATTAATGTCCATCTAAATGGAACCGGGACACACTATGTATAATGTTCCATCACTCTACGTTCAGGTGTTGGGGAAGACTATTGACATCCGCCTGAAAAGCCCTGGCTGGATCAAAAGTCTAGAGGAGGAAATGAGCGTTGAGAGGATCTGTGGCAGCATCCCCACCTCTGCCAGCTCCACGTTACTCGCTGAGGATACTGACATGGGAGATGAATTTGACATGGAGGGTATGTGGCTCATGCACATTGTATTCAAATCACAAAGCAAAAGGGACTGTAGTCTGAAATAGATTATAGGTGTAAAGCCAAGATTCGTACAAAAGGAATAGTTCATTAGCTTCAGTACAAGCTTACTACGAACATATCCTGACTCAACAATTTGAAGAAAGGGTGAAATTGTGTAAGTCTGATTTCTCGCCAAACCTTTGCCTTAAGGCCAATACACACCGGAAGCTCTGTACTGCATTACATCGGAATATGTTTCTTGTACCATTTGCTTAGGTCAATATAAATATTTTTTATGGGGGGACATGTCTGAGAATCTTCAAAATACATCTATCAACACTGAATGGAAACTACAAGTTTTGGTTCAGACATAACATGTTACACATCCAGTACAGTGAAGCTCCTTTCTGTGGCTGACCTTTGTCATCCTGTGTATACTGCCCTCTTGTGGTTTGAAATGAAATACAGCTCATAGACACATTAACCTAAAGCGGCTCATGTCTGATAAAGAAGAATGAATTGAAAATAATGTTGGCTTGACGCAAGAACACACCAGATGCTTTGTGTTGGTTTTATGCATCGTTTAGGTTTTTTAAACATATTGAAAGAGGTGTTCCCTGCTTTATTTTTGAGCTAATTATATGTATATGTATAATGAACTATTCTTGTTTGTCAGAATATAAAAAGTAGTCACAAAAGAAGTCTTTGGTTTCTTTGAAGGTGATGTGGATGAGGAGGTAGAGGACATTCTCCCTCAGCACTTGCAGCCTGGGCTGGGTATGGGTCCTGGAACTTCTCCTGCCGCCTCCCCTCGCTCCAGCCCCTGTCCTTCCCCGACCCATGGGGAGCCTGCACCTCCCAGCCGGCCGAGCAGAGCCCCCCCACGCACTGCTGTGCCACCTCAAGGTAGAGCTTGCATGCTGTGTGTTGTGCAGTGTTTTAAAAAAAGAATTGTGAAAAGCTTTTTTTTTTTTTCCCTGCTACTGATGTTTAGCTTTCTCCAACTTCAGTGTGTTGATTTGATTTTTTTTCCACTGTGTGTGAAAGGTGGCCTAAGTCCTGTTACATGTAGGAGGGAGCTGGCAGGTAAAGAGTGAAAGTTTCTAGAGTGCGACTGATGTGTTGAGTGTGTAGTGCAGACCCCTGGGATGGTAGTCATGTGCTGTGCTTTTGTAGTGCTTCCAATCCCAGTCTTTGGGACCCTATCTTATGCACTTTTAAAAAATTCTAATTCTAACACACATCTAACCCAGCATGTTAGGAGTTCGCTAACTAGTATTAACTCTCAGTTTAATCAGTTGTGCTTAAAGACACAAAATTGCACACAGGGATGCCTAGGACCGGGATTGGGAACTCCTGTCTTACAGCATGGTCTGATGGTGGTGGTGGTGATGTTGATGGTAATCAATGATTGTTCTTTTTAGGTTCCCCTGTAGATAATCAGGCAGTAGGAGCTCCTCAGTCACAAGGACTGGAGCCGAAACGTCCCCCTCCTCCACGTCCCAATGCGCCCCCTGCCAGACCTGCACCTCCACAGCGCCCTCCACCACCCTCAGGTACTTTTTTTTTTTTCTTCTTCTTCTGATGGTGTTGATTATTAATCTGTTATTATTATTATTTTTTTCTACATCTGTCTGTCACCCCTGCTTAACCCTGATCTCTAAAGGATTTCATATTAACACATTTTAACATTCCTCAGATTTTTCCTATCTTATTTTTTTAAACATATATTTTTAAATTAAACATATGTAAATTATAGCAAAGGAATTTAACATTTTCATAATTTTGTTTTACTAACAACAGCATTTATGTACTTTTTTTGTCATTATCAACCAATTGTTTCAAAAAGAAAATAGAAGCCCTGCACCTGGTAGGAGAGAATCAGAAGGTAACTGTGTGTGTGCAGTAGTGGAGTGTTTTGAGAGCAGTGCTTCATTCAGTAGTTTTTCTTCAGAAACGACCGACCATAAGATAAATTGGTCATTCGAATCGATTGTTTCAGAAATCACTTGTCGACAAATATTTACTTTTGTTATTCAGTGTTTGACTGCATATCATGTACCACTTTGCAGTTGTTTTTATTTTACAATCTTTTGAATTTCTTGAATTTTTGTTTAAAGGCTTTGCAGAGCCTCTTAACCTATTTGAGTTGAGTGAAGATGAAGGTAATTATGAAAAATGTAGTTTCAGAGTAACTCTCCGTAGTGTCCTTAACTTTATTTCTTGTGCGTGTTATGAAATACCTTGGCAACTGAAAGTTCATGCTTGATCAAATGGTGTTTTTCTAGTTCACTGTTAAAAATATTTTCCATCGTTGAGAACCACTGATTTAGTGCATTGACTTTCAGTTGTTCTACTCTTTCACCTGTTGCCAGATGTGCGTAAATGTGCTGTTGTAGCTGTAGCCAGTGAATTCTAAAACAGAACGATAGAGGGATAGAAGCAGTGAAATTCTGCCAGGCCACACATGCATTGGCACTTGTTAATGCGTGGTTTCTTGATAATGGCGTTTGGAAAAAAAATGTAATGTCTCAAGTATTGTGATGAATACAGTGAAGAGAGAATAACAGTAGATCATTTCCTCCTCCATGCTGCGAAGGACAAAAAAGCCCTGCTTTAGCCAGAGCAGACGCTGCTGGTGAGTATCGGTCCACTGTTGTAAAGTTATTGCTCTTACTGAATAGCTGTAGCTGAAAGTGGAGACAGTACACAGGCCTCGAGCGGGTCTCGGTGGCATGGTCCATGGCTAGTCTTCCATGGCTATGAAGCGAGCCAGACTTGGGAAGGTTGGCCTGTCTTCGCCTGGCTGGTACAGCGATCCTAACTTGGCTGCAGTCCATAGCATTTTCCTGGCTTCTCCACTTGGGACATCTCAGTCATTTAAGTTGCGTGGGAAAGGTAGTGTGCTCTGCTGCTGAAGAAAAGTCCAGTGATCTGGTATGCTTTTGGCCTGGTAGCTTGGCCTGGCAGCAGCCGTGCAGCTTGACCACACGTTGACCAGGAAGAGGTGAGTCATTCTGTGTGCTGTGCTAAGAGCCGGAGAGGAAAGGAGGAGGAGGTTGCGGGAGGTCAGCCTAAGATGAAAGTGCTCCTACGACACTGTGTACAATGGCTCTGATGTTTGTCTTAGTCCTCCAGCAGGCCTGGAAAGTGATACATGTGAGCCAGTTGGCATAAATGTGGCTTTGTGGGCATATTGTCAAATAGCAAGGTGGTGAGATGCCTGAGGAGGATAGGTAGACTGGCGAAGCTGAATCTGTTGATAGCATTACGAAAGTAATAAGAATTTTTTGGTACTGATGAGAAGATGACAGAATGTGTTTTTTTAATCCATAATCATTGTTCCTGGTGTGTTTCAGGACGAGGCCAGTCTGCTGGAGCTCCAGGTGTCCCAAGACCGGTGGGTAGACCTTGAATAGGGGCATGTAAAATTACTTATAAGTACTTTAAACCTGACATTGAGCCACTTTCAAAGACATAAGTAACCATTAACTCTAACACAAAACTTAAATGATTGAACATAGTGTGCCCTCATGTGTGTAGTGTGTGAAATTACTATCATCATAATAGACTCATCTTTGCTATGTTGGTTGGCACTCAGTCTACTGTCAACGGTGCTGTAATAATAGTAATATGTTCAATTATTAATTAGAGCAATCACTGCTAACTTTGTTAGTAAGAAGTATTGAGTAATCATATACACTTCATAACAAACACTTAATTTGAGTTCATATACATGAATTTTGTTACCAAATATAAGGGCATTCCTGATATCCTGCTGATAGGTTGACAGCTACTAGCTCCTCTTATTGAGAACAATTTAAATATCATCAGATATACTGTTTATCATTAATCACCAAGTTGATTAATTAAAAAATGTTAATATAGTTGTTTTATTTTAAATCTTAGTTGGGCAACAATGTCGACTAGTCGGTCAGCAAAGTCGAGTCTACGAGTCGTTTGATGACGTCATCACACGCAGCGGAGGAACACATGCGTCCAGCACTGAGACACTTTTATTAAAGTTCTGTAACATTAACAGTCAACATGACAGTTAAACAAAACAAAACAAAGGCTGAATCTTGAATTCTCTGGTAGATTTAAGTGCAGAACTGAGAGCGGAACGGTTGAAGTGCAGAACGGAGAGCGGAACGGTTGAAGTGCAGAACGGAGAGCGGAACGGTTGAAGTGTAGAACGGAGAGCGGAACGGTTAAAGTGCAGAACTGATTGTGGAACGGTTGAAGTGTAGAACGGAGAGCGGAACGGTTAAAGTGCAGAACTGATTGTGGAACGGTTGAAGTGCAGAACGGAGAGCGGAACAGTTGAAGCCGCAGCAGGACGACTCCCTGCAGTGCTAGCGTTAGCATGTTAGCTAGCGGAGTTGTTTCAGATGCAGAGCGCCGGTTCTGTTACTGTACTTTAACACCGACTTGCAGGTTCTGCAGGTCTCCGTGCTGTTTGTTCTAGAGTGAAGGATCTCCACACATGTGATGTGTGTCTGTCTTCTCTGCTGCGTGTCTCTCGTCTTGTTGCGGTCTGTGTTAAGATTCTCCTCGCACCAACAGTACCGCCCCTTTTATGAAGGGACTATAATAATTGGTCAAACCAAGGAACGCGTGTCAGCGTCAGCCAATCAGAGGCAGAGATTGCATTGTGTACACTAGCGAGGGCAGAGAGAGGGGAATAAAACAAACGACTATTCGTCTTCTCTCAGGGGGCGTCGACTCATCCCTTTGATGTCTACTTTTGTGTTAATGCCCTACTTTTACACAACATTAATTATATGTAAATATGTTTACATATAACCCAGATGTGGTTGTAATCAATGTGTTTGAGTTACATCATGATTCTAATTTACAGATGACTTCAAAGCAGTGATTTCATTTTTACAGAACATTCCTCCTAGAGCGGGAGTCATTAGTGTGCCGCCACAATCCCGACCACCTCCTCCTTCTCACCCTGGAGCCCCCAGACCCATAGCCGAAGTTCACCCAGGGGCCCCCCGACCTGCTCCAGACAACCACCCAGGAGCTCCAAGACCCATACCAGAACCACAGACCAAACCAGCAGAGCTCCCTCTAGGTACAACATCTGAGACACAGTAGCTGGAGTCTGTCCTGTGGTCTTTTTCCTGATGCAACTCACCGATCCCAACTAATCACTTTCTTAACGAGCCCCTACTGATTTTAAGTGGTTGTGTTAGAACAGGGAAATCTAGTGTCATATATATATATAGCGTCAGGGAACTAGTTTTGACCTGTTGCTGCAATAATTAGATTGTGTTGCACTTTGCAATCTGTTGAAAACATTTTTTATACGGCCACTAAATTACATATGAAATAAAGAATCGTTGCTTTTACAGGATGTTCACTACAATGAATGTAATGTCCTGTGCTGTGTGGTGTTTTTGACCTACAGGTCCTCCTCCATCCCTTCCTGGGCCCATGAGGCCACAGATGGCCTCTCCTATGCAGCCTCAGGCTACTTCACCCATGCAACCGCCAATACAGTCGCAACTCCCTCCACCCATGCAGCCCCAGCTGCCGCCACCCATGCAGCCCACTATGGCTGCTCCCATGCAGCCTCAGTCGGCTGCTGCAGCCACAGGAGTAGCTGCTCCCCCTCAGCCTGGCTTGGCCTCGCCCAAGCCCCCACCCCGAAGCCGCTCCTCACATGCTCTTCCACCTGAGGCTGCTGCAGCCCCTGCCCCTGCCCCTGCCCCTGCTCCTGCACCGGCTCCTGCCTCTCAGGTTAGTCCTGCTCTGTAAAACACACTGTGCATTTCACTTTATAGTCATTGTTCTTAAGCATCAGTTAAAATTTTATTTCTTTTGCCAGAGGATGTTCTGTAACATACTTTACTAGGCAGTTTGTACATGGTCTGTTTAATTTTTCAAATTGCAACCAATAACCCACCCTAAAACAGCATATCAAACGTGTGTGACAGGACACACACACAGCATCAGCAGTATAGCACAAAAACACATTTACTTTAGTGGAGCATTATTGTCTGGTTGACCACCACTGCTTTGGAAGTGATTTGGATGATTAATTTATGATCGAATGTATTTAAGTATAATCTTTACCCGATTTATCTTTAAAAACCACAAACATTGTAGATTCATGCTGAATTCAAACCACTTCCCACTGGGAAGGAAAAACTCTCGTAGTTCACAAGAATAACTCTCAAGAGAGCGCTAAGAGAAAAACAGCACCAGTTTTGGCCTGTATTTTAATTACCATGACATGAACAGCAGGATGCCGATGCTGTAGTAGTACTCCTGTTCCGCAATGCAGAGAGGTCAACAGCTTATCTAGCATGTCTGCTTTCTCTTATTTCTTGCAATCTTTGTCGGAACAGATTCAATTTTCTTATCTTTCTCTCTTGAAACTGTCTGTCAGTAATATTTCCAACTTTTGTTGATATATATGTGTGTGTTTATCTTTCTCTTTCTCAAGCAGGAGCAATCCTCAGGTTGACAGGTATTTAATGTTAATTCTGGCCTCAGTACTGTCTTCACAGAACCATAGTCCTCTTTCACAATGTATGCGCATACATTGTAGTGACCCCTCATGTTCTACTTGATTTTTTTCCCCTTTTCATATGTTTCCTTTGTTTTTAAGTTTATAGATTGTTTATTGTTTTTGTAGTATTATAGTATGTACATGTTTGGTAAAGCTTAACTTGAACCCTTTTACACTGCTGAGTGACTGCTCATATGAATAGCGTTAAGTGTTCTCACTAAACAGCTTTATTGATTTGGATGAACAGATGGTTCAAGGAAAGTTTCACCCAGTATTTGTGTAGGACTTTTTGTATGGTTTCAGTTGTCGTTTTGAACATCCCATACTTAACAAAACAGAATTTTAGTGATATGACCAGGTTTAACCTTACTTCATAGCTTTATCATTTAATATTTATTACTCTGTGGGTTGGTTTCCCCATACAGGGATTAAGTATATTCCTGGACCCTAAAGAAATTTAAACTGCCATTTTCTAAATATAGTCCAGGACTAGGTTTAATTCCTTTCTGGGAAGTTGACCTTAAGGGCTGGTTTTGTGGACATGGGTCAAGCCTAGTCTTGGCTTAAAGTGCAACGTCCGTGGTGTTTCACCGTTACAATCTAATTTACTCCAGACTTATACTTTATCTAGGTCTGAAATACCATTCAGGCCCTACATAATTGTCCATGCTTTCAATTACTGTGTTATCCAAATGTTAATTGATGTATCAAAGTAATTGAATCGTTTGTTTAGCCAAACTCATAACTTGAGAATTCTGCATTAGGTCCAGACTATGCCCTTCTGCAGCTTACCCTCAATTACTTCTGCCTTTGTGTTTGTGTGTGTGTTTTTGTCCTGTAGACTAATGGAATGAACGGAATCCAAAGAGAAGCACAATGGAAACCGAACCCCTTCGATTCCTTGGACGTGTTTTCCTCCACTTCCTGGCTGAGCACCCAGTCCCTATCGCGGAACGCCTCCCTCTACACCTCATCCTCCTCTTGCTCCTCTTCGTCGTCCACTCTCCCCAGCTCTCTGTCCCTTGAGTCAGCTTCTCTGTTTTCCCTTCAGAACCCAACAACAGCTCCAGACCCCAGTGGCTCTGCATCAGTGTTGGCCCCACCCCGCAGCCGTTCGCAGGAAACCCTCCGCACTTCTCCGAACCCCTTCCTGTCTGAACTCCAGCCTAGACCCAGCAGCACCAACCCCTTCACTGGTACTCTGGTTGCACCCCAGCGCCGCTCACTCACACCCGATTTCTATGCCCAGCAGCAATCCCAGGCAGCCAAGCCAACCATTCAGAGAGCTGGATCTGCTGTGGGCCACATCGCCAACCTACCCCACCACTCCTCCGGACCTTCACCCACAGCTCCAGTTTCAGCTCCACCCAAACGTGTCCAGCCATGGGTGACCTTTGACGACGATTCGGACTTAACCAAATCAAGAAAAGCTCCAACAGCAGCAGTGACGGGGAATTCTCTGCTGTCTTTATCCTCTAGTGCAACATTCCAGCAGCCCCAGAGCGTCTCTGGCTTTGACTCTCACAGCGACTGGGCAACTCATTCCACCACAGCATTCCCAACACTGCCCCCTCCCATTCCAGTCAGGACTAATCCCACCGTCAACCCAAGGAATCCCTCAATCCCTGCCAGAACTAATGAGTTCACAGAAAGATGATGATATTTCGTGCAATGATCTTCTGACGTGTGTGTGGGGAAATTAGTGAAATATACTCTGTATTTGTGTATGGTTTGTACAAAAGTGTGCTGTTTCTGCAGTGTTGACTTGTCCCTCTGAAATAGCTCAGTCACTTCGCTTTCAACCCGGAGCAGGCCTAGGTGCAACACAACACATCTGTTATCTTAAAAGAAAGACTGGCAAAGAACCAGTGCTTGTATCTGTACACTTTTCTGACACATAGATGCACACACAACTGGGCGAAATACTGTGCAATATTTTAGCATTCTTCGGCCATATGCTTATCATCACATATGTTGTAATATAATTTTATGCATATTTATGGTCAGGGCCTGTGCAGCATTTAAGATGTAAATAATCTCCCTGGGAACAGAAGTGTGTTCTTTAGTGGAGAGAGCCATTTCCAGCAGCACCTTTTAATGTGGCCCCCAGTTTTAGTGAAAGTAGCTGCAGGACTTGATGGTTCTTCAATCCCTTCCTATAAATTCTCTCTAATTATGAATGTATGTGCAGTCTGTCATGATGTCAATACTTTTAAGTGGTGTCAGGAAAACAGCTCATACAGCTGTGCTGTCGAGGAGGTTACAGTTGCAGTGATCATCTGTCTGATCATAAGGGCCCACTCGTCTTTCTGTATTCTTCTGGAACTCTAGACCAACGTTGTTTTAAAATATATATATCCTTCATAGTGATCTTGTATGTTTTCCCAGTCAGAAAAATGTAAACTGGCCTAAAATGTGTACATATATTTTTCTTCATAATCCGTACATGCCATACTGGTAATGCACTGAAAGGCTCAATTCTGTAAGTTTTGAGTTTTCAGGTTTATTTGTTTTCCTGGCATGCATGCTGTCTCCACCAACCCCCTGAAAACAAACTGTGGTTTTTTTTGTGCTTCTATTTCATCTGATCCAAAGTGTTCACAGTGCTGCTGTGCATTTTAATGAATGTGTTTGCTTTATTGATTTCTGGTGTCAGTCACGGAAGCCAGGATGAGGGACCCTCACGATAGTGTGAAGCTGTGGGGCTCCATTTAATCTGTCATGTCTTGTCGTTTGTCAGTGAGTTGGTACTTCGCTTTCATTTCTGTGGTAAAGTTCTTCATAAATATTTATTCTTCTGTGGGCAAATACTGTGCTGTGTGTGTGTGTGTGTGTGTGTGTGTGTGTGTGTGTGTGTGTGTGTGTGTGTGTGTGTGTGTGTGTGTGT
>JBBJLR010000037.1:9405657-9421765 GCA_037577145.1 Brachypetersius gabonensis
GAGCAGTGCGTCCGGATTCCATTCATACTGCCCTCATTCATACTGTATAGAACCTACTGTTTTAACTCTAGAGCAGTACTTTCTAACTCAGATGTAGTACCTTCTCAAGTAGTATGGGATTTCGGACGCATCATTCCACACTTCGAACACAATGTTTTAGTGTATAGTGCGTTCACAGTGCTCTCAGAGTACCCGGATGGTGCACTCATAACAGCCAAAAAACACATGAAACGATGGACACTACGCACACTCAATGGACACCATGTAGCGGAAGGGGCTGGACTTTCGACAAGTTTTCAGAGCTGAATAAGGAGGAGGATCCTGTGTCGACTTTGGATGCGACACAGTTTTCACGTGGGATGTAGTAGGGGGTAAACAAAAGCAAATAAAAGTATGAGGAAATTCATTATGTAAACAAAAACCGGCAGATATTTTGGCGGGCTGGAAATCGAGATCGAATGTTAGTCTGTCACTTCCGCTACGTGCAAAACGTTAGTGTCCCATTTGGACACTACAAAGGAAGTGCTCAGTGCGCATTAGGCACTACATTCCAGTGCCCGATTTCAGACACACCTAAAGAAAGGCGTCTTGGGATGGTGAAACTCCACTGTACTCAGAGGCGGGAAGTTTGAAACTATCAAATCCAAACTCGCTGCTGATTGGCGGATATCCCTTTGACGCAGCTGCAGTCCAGAATTTTCCCCGTGGAGCGTCTCGTGTGTTCTCGTGTTTTTCCTTTTGTTCTTTTTAAATCCCTGTATTTTAGTACTGTAAATTAAATTGATTTATTGCTTATACCAAAGAAAACGGATCAGAAATCCTGGCAGAACAGAGGCTGTGCACAGAGCTGCACTTCCTCACAGAATGTGACAAATTCAGGCACATACGGGAAAATTATTTAAAAAAATTAACACTAATACACCCGCAGTTCCCCCTCCTGCCCAACACAGACAAACTGCCCCTTCTGTTAGGAGAGAGGAAGGAGAGCTGCGGTCTTGCAGGACAGTATATGTCTGCCTGTCGCAACCTGAGGGACAGCGAGTGATGCACCCAAACACACCTAAACACACCCAAACACACTCCCAGCCCTGTCTGTCTCCTTATTTACACTAAAATATATTAATCTACTGATTTTTTATATTTTATTATTAATTATTATTTTATTGTATTTATGTATATGGTGTATGTATTTAAGTTAATTTTAAACATTATTATATGTGTCAGTGTTTGTATATACTGTTTCATCATTATTTTATCCTATTGTCTTATTACATCTTTTTGTTGTTTTATTTGAATGCTTTGGAAATGCTGTACATGCTCACGGTCATGCTAATGAAGCTCAAATGAAAACGCCCGAGAATGAATTACAGTACAGTCTATACATCAGTGTTTACATTCCAGCACTGGGGGAAATCAGCGTAAACTGTACAGTACAAATACGGGTTTACCTTTACATTTACTTTAAGGGTAATGTATTAAAATGGGGCATATTTAGGGTGTACACTATAAAAATAGGCATTTTACGCTTTTCTTTTCACCACAACACAACAACGCGGTATGTATGGCTGCCAATGGAAGTGGTCAGTGATGTTCAAGATGAAGCAGGATGAATTCTGAAGTGTTTAGGACAGCTGAGAATCAGAAAAATGCTACTACTATTGCTATTCAGCCAAAACATACTGTAAAAGCAACCCAAGAGCTTCTCAAGGTAAGGAAATTGCGTATTCTTCAATGGCCAGGTATTAAAACAATACATATAATACTTTGTCCAGTTTATTTTGAGCCTCTGACAATGGAGGGACTCAAAATTCTGAAAATGTAATACAATACCTTTCTTGAACCCCTTACATAAATATGGATGTCTTTTGTCTTGATTGCTTCATTTCACATCTGTTGTGGTATAGAGAGAGAAAATTGCCACCAAAAAAATAACGTCCAGTATTTTTATATAAAATATATACTGTATTTTCAGGTTACACAAGCATATTCACTTTTTTGAGTGTGGTTTCCAACCCTGGTCGAGAGGGTCTCCTTGCTCTCTACGCCTCTGATACAGTGAATCAGGTAATGAACAGGCCCTTTTGGAGTTGAAGTGTGGGCGATGCAGCAGACAAACACAGAACTAAGGACCTCCAGGACCTGGACTAGAAGAGCACATTGTATTCCATATCATGTATTCTCTGGTCCTGGATCCTAATGACCTTTTCTGGGCACTTTAAAGCAGGAAAACACCAAAACGTGCAGTGCAGGGTTTCTTACCTGTACTCTAAAGATCCTTTCAGTGGATTATTCTGTAAAGAGAGCTTTTTAGCTTTTTATATAAGTCCTGTTTAATTTAGGTTTGAGGAACCTCTACACCAGTGGTTCCCAACCTGGGGGGGGGGGGGGGCGCTAGAGATCATAGAGGATGCGCAGAATTGTTTGTGCATTGATTTTACCAAAATTAAAATTATAATAAATTCATAAAGAGAGAAACGTATAAGAGTGTGTGTGTGTGTGTGTGTGTGTGTGTATAAGAGTATAAGTGCATAAAACCTGCAATCACTGTTTATTTTTTGCAAATAAAAGTTTGTAATTAATCACTTTATTCTTTTTGTGCGGTAGAAGGTGGGGGTCCTGGCTTGTCTTGGACACAGGCAAGGGGGGCTTCAAGGAAAAAAGGTTGGGAACCACTGCTCTACACAATGTAAAGTTTTTTTTAAACTTTAATAGCCTGAATGTTCATATGGTATTTACTTTAAGGTGAGAATGACCTTTTTTTGTTTAGTGGCAGTAATGTTTCTCCAAGAAATCTGATCTATCTGTGTCATTTATTGTGGACATGCAACCTTCATGACTCCAGTACCAACATCTGATTAATTGTCTGCTTTTCAGACACAAAGAAACTGTTATTTCACTCAACTGGAAAATCTCTTTGAAAACAGGATTAGTCTCAGTCGATTTCTAAGCCCGAACAGATTGACTAGGATGAGAGTCCGCGCTGCAGCGAGAGGCCTCTGGCCTGACGTTGACTTTAATGAGGGCCTGAGCTGTGGTAACGGCCAGGAAAAGCTTACAGTGCTTTTAACACCCAAGGCCGTGGAGTTTAAGCCACAGATTGGCCTGGTCATCCTGCTCTTATTGATATCTGTGTGGATTGCAGTGGTGCCTATTGTTGTTGTTGTTTACTTTCTGTTTCTCTACTGCGCTCCACTGATTGGGTGAGTTAGAGGCCCAGTTTGAGGAGGTATGGAGGCAGTTTAGGCCATGATGGTCATAATTCTTAACAAGAGTGTAAAGGCTTTACTGAGTAAATAACTCCAGAAAAGCAAAACATTACACTGAATTCCTGAATTTCATTTAACATGTAGGAATTTCACCGAATGTTGAGTTTTGTGTTTGATGTTATTTATGCAGGGAGGTCTGTCCCTTACAGCTCAGACTTCACTGTCAAATCACATCTAGTGTATTAGTCGAAGCCATAATTACATCTGAGCTATAACATTAATTGTAACTGCACTCACTGTTTGTTTGTGCCAGCTCTGGTTCATTGTATGCCTTGTCTAATTCTGTTTTTTCTTTCATTTTGCAAAACAAAATATGATTCGTTTCAGTGATAGTAATCCAGTCTTCATGCGTTTAATGTGTACTACTCTCCATCTTTGGTAGGCCACTGGAGTCTTTGTTAAGGGCTGTTTATGTCACTTGAGCCACCGCGGGATTTAAGATAACTACACCATACTCTGTAAACAAAGCGCTTTGCTTTAATATACTTTACAGCCACTATTGCGGCCACAGCTCTTATCGGCTTTGCTGCTCCAATTGATCTGGGTGTGGGTGTATGGGGGTACCCCCCTTCCGTCCGTCTCATTTAACATGGGTACAAGAACACATGGGTGTGTGGGGGGGTGTGGTTTGCGGGGGGGTGTATGGTTGTAAAGCAGCTGACTGGATTAAATGAGGCCAGGAGGTCTTTCAGCTGTCACTCATTTCATGCTCCCCACAGGTGTCTCGTGGGAAAATCGGACAGCGCAACAGCAAACGCCCCCGTTTCGCATTACAGCTCGCCATCTGAGGCAATAAAATATACAGTACTACAGACATGTCCAAGTCAGTCAGCATTTACCCTTTTATTGTGTAATAAGAAGTGTCATAAAGGAAAAAAAACTCAGTACACAAATATTCATTTTGGAAATGTTAAATATTAAATAGTTAAAATCTTTTCTTTTACAGCATAAAAATCTCTTCTCACTTAAGCACGGCAACTCGTTACAAAAGCATACAAAAAAGACCCTCAGAATTCAAAAGTCTTCCGACCTCAGATCCGTTTTTCCTCGTAACAAAGAGGTACAAAGAAAGGTCTCCAAAAACCGACACAGAGTATCCCATAAAAACACCATCAGTGCATGCAAAGAAGTTCGTGTTGGAAAATAGTTCATTAACAAACAGTTCCTAGCCTTCTGTGCAAGTGAAGACTTTGAAAAGCCAACAGCTTTTTACCTCAACTACAGTAGTGTGCGGTGAGAGCAGGTTGAACATGTACGCATGAGATGAAAGACACTTGAGTTCATATTTACAAGCAGTTCTCACATCACAGAACAACAGTCGTCCAGTGAACAGGACCAAGAAAAGGTCTTGGCAATGTACAGCACTGGGGACTATCTATATGTATGCACTATTGCACGGTCTACCATACCATTCAACATGATGCGTGTTACACAAGTGACGATGACCCCGTTATTTGTTTAAAGTGATAACACGAATGCTACAGAATGTAACACAATGTTTTAGGTTCTCCCATTTCAGCCAAAGGGCTCAAAACGCAATTAAGGCTATACAAGTTCAGCAACCTCTTTCATTTGAGGAAGGAGAGAAGGAATGTTAGCAGTTATGCAAAAGGTCCACAGCAAGGCTAAAGGGAGAAGACTTCATCTGTGAAGTACAGCTAGACCTGAGTGTCTGTGTGAGGTGGAACTACCCAGCAATTGCTTGACTCACTTGTACTCAGCTATGTAATAAAAACAGTTGGTATACAAACGTTCTCAGGCTATATTGCTTCACAGGAGCTCCGAGGTACATGTAACTACTGTACTGGCAGTGGTGCAACATCTCTATTGTGAAATAAGTCTAAAGCAGACATTAAAGTCAGCATTCTTGATGCTCACGAAGGTCTGTCTTAGTGACGGACATGCCGCTGGCAGTGTTGCGTAAGAGGTAATAAATCTCACACAGTGTTCGGAGCTGGAGTGTGTGTGCTCTCTACAGGCAGGCATCTGTTCTATCTGTGCATATTAAGGACAGAAGTCAACTAACTCCCCAGAGGGTTTATGTTAAATCGCCCAGTCACGTTGGAAGCCCTGGTGCTTCACATCATATAAAAGCATTAGTGGTGAAAACGATTACTGCATACAGTTTCTGTGTAATTTTTTTTTTTAAAGGAATGTTTCACTCAAAAATGCCAAAGTTAGCCACCTGTTAGCATGAAATGATGCTAAGTGGTTGCTACTAACTTCTGTTAATTGCTAGTTACACTCGCATATTTGGTAAAGCTATTCCTTTAAGTATTTATTTCACAAGCTGGTAGATCAGAATAGGCAAGATAAGCAGTATGTCGTGTTAATCAGCACAAAGTCTTCAGGGCCCCAGAGGCACAGAGCAGAGTTTGCATGTGGTAGGGAGTTGGTGACTCCACCTCAACCGCTGGTTCTGGCCTGAACGGAGGCACCTGGAAGGTAAATGGCGGCGGCACCTTCTTCTTTAGGATCTGCCCAATGCCCATGGAAGGGAACTTGCTGCGTTGCTGTGGGCTGTCAGGTTCCTCGCTGCCTCCACTGCTGGACTCAGGGGGGCTGGGTGTTGGCCAGTCTGTGGTGGGGGGGCTTTTTTTGGGTTGTGGTTTAACAATGAGCACTGGGGGGCTGGGAATGGTGGCCTTTTTTAGGTAGGAGCTGTCCGGTTGGAAGGCGGACACGTGGCGGGGTGGAGAGAGAGCGCCGTTGGTCAACTTGTACCAGGGAGATGGTGGAGCCTCTTTGCTGGGTTCCTTGCTTGCTGATGCCCAGGAGTGAGCCCCGAGAGAGGATGGTGGCCGAGCTGGGACATCCACGGCTTTCACGTCTTTGGAGCTCTCTTTTGGGGTTGGCTGGGCATCTAAGCGACGAGCTTCTTGGGGAAATAGGGGGTGAATTTCCAGGTATTCCAGCGATGAGGAGGCTATACAGCCACCCTGACCTGAGTAAGCTTCCTTGAGACCGGTCATTGCTTTAAGAAGCCCTGAGAGAGAGAAACATGGTCTTAGAACAAGGTTCAGTGATGAAAAGGGTTAGTCAGTTTACCAAACGAATACTTAAAAAAAACCTAGAAATGCTAGATGCAAAAAAAAGGAAGCCAGCTATAGTCTACTATAGTCTAAAATGCTCATTTAACAGAATCACATGACCTCAGAAAAAGGTCTTACTCTCTTGGGCAATGGATCCAACTACTTTAAGGCACTGTCCACTGCAGTTCATTAAAAGAAGGAAAAACGAGGATTTTTGGAATGTGCTGCTGCCGCGAGTGGAGCTAGTTTTTTTAGGAGAAGATCACGGCTTGAAAAAAGGTTACAGATCTTCTGTTGATCTGGTTTTCAAATTGAATTTAAAAACATTCTTGAGGCCTTGGAATGCTAACCTTGATAGCATGGGCCAGAGAGAGAGAGGGGGTAGAAACAGGTCAATGGCAGAAGCTGACTTTAACTCTGTTGCAGACTGCTCTGTACAGACTTGGCCTTAGGGTTTAGACTGTTAAGTAGCACAAACCCGTTCCACATGTAAAACATACCCATGGGATGACAGCTTCTAAAGTATACGCGACTACTCTCAAGGTATATCCACACAGTATTTGTGTTACTATTTTGATCTCAGCCTGTTGTGTCTGGCTCATCGTTTATCACCCATTTGATCCCTCACCTGTTTTCTGTTTTTTTCCCTTGGTGGGACCTTTGCTCACAGCGAGATAGACCGGTGTCTGCTTGGGTGGGATGGTGATCTTCTCAATGTGTTTTCTCCACTGTGTCTGGAACAACTCACTCTTCTTCTCCTTCTCCATATTGTACTGCTTCTCCTGTTCAGATAAAGAAACAAAATTGATTAGTGCACAATTTAGAACATAGTTATTGGATCGAGGGTCACCTTGCCATCCATGTAATTAAATTCACTGAAAACAGCCGACATAAACTGATTACAGATCTCTTACACAACCACAGGTCATGCAAGATACCTGACAATACTGAAAGAAAGTCTGTTGAAATTCATATTCAGCTAAATGGTAAACAGCAATCGCACTCACTCGATATTCTTTGGAAAGTCTCTTCATCTTCTTGTTGAGGAGAAAGTAGACTGCAAGAGTGTGGCAGGCTCTGTTTGTGAGGACAGCACTGAGGACTTCACTGTGCTTGTAGCCCATCCGCTCCGTCATGTGCAGAAGAACCGTGTGATTAATCTCTTCAATATGGATTCTGGTTTAAGGAAAAACAACCAACCAAACAAAACAAAAAAAAACGTTTAGATTATTCTTAGAAAACATATGCTTGTGCTTCCCCTCCTGTTTGGACTCATCGTGAAAATAGCGAATGAAGTTCTACCTGTTCAAGTAAGGGATTCCAGTGTGTGGGTTGCCCAGCTGTAGCCATGAGTCTGCCATAACTTGGTGGATGTTGGGTCTTTTAGCGGGATCTGGTTCGAGAAGGCTCTTCAGTAAACTAACTGCAGCTGTGGGCAAGAATGATGAATGGTAAATACACTGTGCAGCCAGAACCTCTTTAAATCAGATTTGGTTCAGTGACAACCATGATTATCTTGGCTACTGCTTCATTAACCACAGAGACTGAGATCAGCAAATCTGGAGTTTACCATCAATGCACCCCTCAGCAGAGCTTGGCAGGCTAACACAACAGAACCGGCCATGCTCTCTCAGTACGAGGCTTTACAGAACTACAGCGCTACTTTCACAAACCCTGGACGAAACAAAGCCACACTGTCCAGTAGGCCAACTTTGTCCAGTAAGATTTAATTGTCCGAGTGCCTCCCTCACACTGTCTTGCATAAGTAGATTGATAAGTAGAGCTGTGTGTCACTGATAATAAATACTCCTGTTACACAATGAGGCTAATCTCGTTCCAGCACTGAATCACCCTGTTGTGATGCACTACACTGACGCAGAGACATAAACGCCTGTGGTACTTTAAAGCCAGTCGCTCGGATGGTACCCTGTCAGCTAAAATGCCATAACTAAATTACAATTAATAGAAATTGTGTCTCACCGTTGGGGCTTTGAATCATAATTCAGTTTTCAGTAGAGATGGCAAAAGAACTGACATAATATAAAAAAACGCCAAACAAATATGTTTTATTTGCAAGAACGTCTCATATTTGCAGTCCATTCTGATAGTTAGCTTTGAGTCACTGGTCATAGGGCTTGAATAAAGTTAAAAAGCTTCTTCATGCATAAATATTATTAATAGTAATAGATTCATTCACTATAAGAGGAGCCAGATGCAAGGACCTTTTAAGAAACGATATCATAAATACACACCTGGTCATTTAACCATGCAAATACTCGTGCACACGTCTGTCCCCCGCCGTTACATTTGTGTTTTTGTCAGCAGTGACATGAAAGACTGTAAGCTAACCCTTAATAAACCTAAACGAGAAAGAGGCAACGTGACTGCAGCCAGCAAGCAGAAACATTAGTCTCCATTAGTCTCCTAAAGAGACCTGAGTCAATCAGATTTAGCTCTCAGCTCCTGAAGAGCACTTAAGGTAGAGCACAAGCAGCCTGGTTGAAAATATTCGGCCCATATTTTTGCAATTCGTTTATCATCGGACTCCATTCATGTGATAGGAAAACAGCAGGCTGGACCAAAAAAGAGGCAGGTTAACAAAGGCTGCCTTCATGTTAAACCTTTAGAGCGTGCTCCCTATTAGGCTCTAATTCACAGCCAGACGGAAGGTTAGGTTTCGCTCGCAAAAGAATTCACTGGTGACCATTCTGTAAGGCTACTTTTTGCCCTATGGAAAAACTATAGGAGGCTAATTTAAAAAGACTCTGTACGGTTACATCATGTTTTAGTGTACCTGAGGAGAGTGAAGGGGGCAGAGGGTTCATGTCCTTGTCTACCATCCTCTGGTGCAGGGCTTTGAGGCTGAACGGCTCCACCGTGAAGGGGAGAGTGCCAGTGAGCATGGCGTACATGTTGACTCCGCTGCATTGGAAAACACACATTTAGTATTCCTAATGAAGGATTAGCTTGTGAGCATTCATCAGGACTGAATCCATATGTGTTAAGAGGGAAGAGAGAGATGAGGTAAAGTGAACTTACATTGACCAGACGTCTACTTTGGGCCCGTACTTTTTTCTCGAGAGCAGCTCGGGGGCGGCGTAGGCTGGGCTGCCACACTGGGTGCTGAAAGGGTCGGAATAACCAAGGATCCCTGCACAGTTGCTCAGGCCAAAGTCTGTTAGAACAGAGGAAAGAGAAGCAGTTTCAATTGTCTGAACTTGGTCTCAGTTGGTGCCATGGAGAGGTGTCAGGACTGGCTTTACGTCTCTTACACCCCTTTTGGAGCAAACCGGAGGTGGGGAGTGTGTGTGTGGAATGGTTATACTAACAGACCAACCCCTTCTGTCACACTCAGCTGTTAACTAGAAACTCTGTATGCTAAGGTTGAGTTTCACAGAGGTGAGAGGTTGTTTGGTTTTAATGAGATACTGATTGCTCCATCAGTCCTTGCCACATGCCGCAAAGAGCCATTTCCTTCTGCTTTGATTTTATGTTATTGGGGCCTGATGTAGGATACTCTTGCATAGTGAAAAGGCCTCTCTTGACAGCTACGTCGTGGCAGGAATAAATGACCACTTGCATTGGAAAGGCATTAACTTTCTTACCTATGAGCTTTATGTTGTCTTGTTCATCCAGCAAAAGATTTTCAATCTTCAAGTCTCTGTAGGAAAAGGAAAAAATGTTGTTTTAAAAAGTGTTCTTTTGTCATATCCTAACTGGAGAAAAGCTAACAATGGATATTTGCATAGAGAACCTTTCCCAATCTTTGCATTGTACGATATGGATCAAACAGGGTGATTTCTAAGTCTGTTGTGTTTCTCAAGGATCTTATACTGTGTATCTCATTTCCTATGCAACTCAAACTGAATGCAACATTGTTTTCTCCGTGTCTTGCTGATACAAAACTGCGGATTTGGGTGGAAATTGCTCAAGCTATGATGCGGTGTGTGTTATTTATGTAAAGTAAGAAGCATATTTTATATGTTTTTACTATTTAAATATTTTGAGGTCTTATCTGGACACCTCACCTGTGTACCACCCCGGCCCTGTGCAAGTGCTCCACGGCCATGACTAGCTGCCGGACATATTTCTGCGCCTCCCTCTCATCAAGCCGCTTCTTCTCATAGATGTGGTTCATGAGGTTCCCTCCCGGGCAGAGCTCCATGACAAGGTAGTAGCTGTTCTCTGTCTCCAGGATGTCCAGCAGCTGAGTGATGTTGGGATGGCGAATCATCTGCTGGATCTGACCTTCCCTACGAAGGTTCTTAGTAACGTACGAATCCTTCTTGGCCTTTCTTTTGTCTATTACTTTCACTGCCACCTAGGAGATAAACAGAAGAAAGGCATACAATAAACTGTAAGTCCTAATGTCAGATGATTAGAGACCAACAATAACGTGCAAGCAACTGGCCTGAGAGGCTGGTAAACTGATAGCAGTAAGGAACAGGTGAGGAAGGCACAGCTAAGCTTGACCGGAATCTTATTTCACATGAGAAACTGTGCAGCGCCCACAGTCTCGCCGTCAAATTCCTCTACATTGAAGTCCACCAACGAGATGGATGTGGGGGAGGGGTCTGGACAAATGATTAAAAGTAACAGCAAAGTTCCCAAGCCCTTTACACCAGGACCACTCACAGGGTGGGACTCCAAATGGCTTGTTAATGCCATCCATTTGTCACCACAGACAACACAAACAACTAACGCTGAATAAACACTCAAACTAACAAAGTGGTGGCAAATGTGTGCAGCACACTATGTATGGTGGCCTGCACTATAATATAATGCCATGTTATGCATACGGTTAATGACTTAAAATGATATACGTAATGATAGAGACACTTCGCATAAGCACAAGCTTTTGGAAAAGAAGGGTCCTGAAACCTCAAACCTCTAAAACAATCATTGTTTTTATTAATTAACTTATTAGTAAACATTCTGATTGTCACAGATTAAACAAATAAACTTGTCTTAATATTTGCTACATGTTTTGTTGAATATTTGAGGTTGCATTGGAAATGACGTGATGAGGTTTTCGTTCTTATTTTAGACGGCTTCTTTTGTTCGGGTTTCCATCGCTGGACAAAAGCCTTGTGCTATTTGTTCCACTGCTGATCAAAGTGTTCAGCTCTGTGCTGCATGGACTGAAGACAGTTCAAAGGGTGACCAGCCATGCCATGACAAATCATTAGACAATAAAGGGGCCGTGAGCAAACAAGTCATACGTGACCAATTGAGCAAGTAATTTTATCAAGGGCTACAGGGAGATAAAGAAAGACCTCGAAAGCCCTCCCTCAGCAGAACGAAAACAGTCACCTAAATGCAAATAGAACATCGCCTAATCTTGACCCGTCCGCCAGTGATAACCCCCAGTCTCGCCAAAGAGGGGTGTAGGGGGGGAGATGGGGCACCCCGGAGCTTGAGGCTAACACGTTGTTTATCTCCACCACAGACAAAGGGGGTGAGGGTGAAAGTGGGTTACATAGGATGAAAACACACAGCATGTACAGCCACTCGCCCCACCCAGCTCCTGTTTTTCTCTCTCTCTCCTGGTGATGTCAGTCTGAGAGGCCGAACGAGGAGACAGCAGCACGAGGTGCGCGCTACTCTGTGAGATTTCCACCGTTTGCATCATCATTGAGAAAAGAGAGAGTGCTTCGCCCTGCCACAGCAACAGTCAAAGGGGGCTGTCGGGGGGCTGAGCTAATCCACAATATGCAAAGTAGAAATTTCAGGTCGCTCATTCAAAAACAGAGATGCTTGTTTTTTGGCTCCTAATATGCAAATTGATGAGCTGCACCCAGTGGCACAATGAACAAAAGCAGACGTTCGGCAGGAGAACAAACTGCTGCCACACTGGACAAAAGGGGAGACAAGTGTGAGGAATAATAGAGCATGGGACACTGTCCTCTATAAGACGAACAAAGCTTTTGGGGACAAACTGAATTGAAAAGCAGTGCTCATGTTTCTTCCACAAAGCAACATTTCTCCACTAGTGGCTCCACTGTGAAAGTTCTGTCCAGCTCAGCGGAGCAAGGCGCTCACTCCTACCCACCTGCTGAAGCCCTAAAAACTGTCTTCGTTAACAAACCTTGCCCAGTTCTGCCTGGACGTCAGTGCCTTCTTACTGGGGTAATCTAAGATTAATTCAGACACCTAGATCCAAATAAGCCCCACTGGATTGCCTCTGTTACCTAATGCAACATAGGTGGGTGTGTCACTGAATGGTGAGCAGCTCCTTCAGATGGATCTGGAGATGACTCCTCTTTAATTCAGGACACAAGGACAGACCTGTCAGCCTTCACCTCCACCAGTACAGATTAATAGCACATTCAAGTCAGTTAATAATCACAGAACAGGCTCTACACTGGTCCTCCAGTTGTTATATCAGTTCACGCTGATCTCTTTCGGTGGAAGTACTGATTGCTGCAGAATCCTAATTCCTTTCGTGGCCACAGTGTAAACAGTCTGCGGTACTGAACTCATTCACCGCTGCATCCCAGATGCAGGTTTAGAGCCAAAGAACTGTCGTAGCTTTTTCATGTGTTTCACTTTCAAACCGTCTTCGACATCAAAAAAATAGTTGCAAACTGAAACTGTTCACATTCACAGCAAATGTATGTAACTATATCTGACAGATTGGACACGTGAGACTAAAACTGAACTAAATAAAGTCTGTCTTTGAGCAACAAACGTGTGGTCTACACTATAATATAATGCCATGTTATCCATACCCTTGATGGTACCAAGAACACAAGTTTTTGGAAAAGAGGAGACCAGCAACCTCAAATCTTTATAACAATTACTAATACAACGTAATAACCACAGGGTTAACCAGTGTTTAAGCAAAACTGCAAAGACTGGCTCACCTTCTCTCCAGTCAGAGCGTGAAGACCCTCTCGGACCTTGGCAAAAGACCCCTCTCCCAGTTTTCTCCCGATGAGGTAGTTTCCCACTCTCTTTGTGTGGTAGAAGTTTCGGAGGATGTCTCCGGGTGGTCCACTGGTTAGAGAGGAGGGTGGGAGGCTTTCTGGAGCCACGGAGGTCGGAGCTTTCACTCCGAAAAGCCTGTCCATACTCATGTCTGTGCCTGCTTCTGGCATCTTGATGCCTTCTCTGTAAACTTCAGTACAGTCCGTTAAACGAGTTACAGCTTCGTGGAGGGTCCACCACAGAGGAGCTCTGAAGCAAAACTGACTCACTCACACACCACCTGTCCACTTGTTCACCTGGGCACCTCACAGGGCTCCAGCTGGCACACTACGTTAATGAGTTGATAGCTGTATGCATTTAGTAGAATAAAGCTATCCTGCCTCTGGGCTGAGTAAGCTGTAGTCTAAATCTACTCAGCTAAAGTCTCCATCTTCCTCTTTCGGAGCTGTTTTGTACTCTGTGTGTGCTGCTCTGTCTCCACTCTGTTCCATCTGTTGACTGGTCTCCGGCTGCTCTGTATGTTTTTACCTGACTTTCCCGGCACGGGGCGGGGGCGTTTCTCATTTGCTACAGTGTAGCTCCTCAGTCGCTGGGTTGAAATCTGAACCAATCAAAATATCCGCTCTCCGCTCCAACCCCGCCCAGTTGTAAATAAGCCCCACCCACCTCTACCATGCTCTTCTAGACAACAAAGAGCGTGTTGGAGGGCAGAAAGCGCGCGTGTCCTTCAGCTTTACCCGGAGATAACCCCCACACACACATACACTACTTGCTCAACACACACACACACACACACACACACACACACTCTATCTGATCAAAACACACAGACAAACACACACACACACACTCTACCCACTCAACACATACACACACACTCTACCTGCAAAACCCACACACATACTCACCTTACCAAGTCAGCGCACACATACACTTTCTGTCGGCTCAGCACACACACTCTACCTGCTCAACACACACACACACACACATTCTACCTGTTCACACACACACTCTACCTGCTCAGCACACACACACACACATTCTACCTGTTCACACACTCTACCTGCTCAACACACACACACATTCTACCTGTTCACACATACACTCTACCCGCTCAGCACACACACACACACTTTACCCGCTTAACACACACACATTCTACCTGTTCACACACACACTCTACCTATTCACACACTTTACCTGCTCAACACACACACATTCTACCTGTTCACACACTCTACCTGCTCAACACACTCACACACTTTACCCGCTTAACACACACACATTCTACCTGTTCACACACACACTCTACCCGCTCAGCACACACACACACACATTCTACCTGTTCACACACATTCTACCTGTTCACACACTCTAGCTGCTCAACACACACACACACATTCTACCTGTTCACACACACATTGCGATCCAGCAGGTACAGCAAGGTCAGTCACATATCATCCCAGTGGGAAACATGAATCAGACAGGCATCCTTGTTCTGAAAGTAGTTTAATTTTTTCTGCAGCTGGTGGTCTGGTAGTTAGGGAGTTACTCCTGCAATCAAAAAGTAATGGTTTGAATCCCAGGACTGCCAGTGGCCCCACTGAGGTACGCTAAAGCAAAGTATCATCCCCACACACTGCTCCCCGGGGACCCCCTGTTGCTGACGGCCCACTGATTTCCTTGGTGAATGGGTTAAATGCAGAGAAAGCATTCCACACTGTCCACACCGTGTGCTGTGCTGTGGTGTGTTCACACGAGGAGCCACAACACTATACTTCACTTTACTGTCACAAAGTAGCACAGACTAAAGGAGCTTGTCTAGAAACAGGGAGACAGTCTCATCAGATAGGCCACATGGACAAGAGACAAGACCAGCCTTTCTTGGTTTATGATCTGTAAGGCCCAACAAATCAGTGATAATATTACCCCTCCCTGGAAGAAGCACCCTGCCTGAACTCTGCATTCTACTTATATGCATCTGACAGCATTTCATTTGACAGCAACAGGCCCCTAATGTGAAAAACAAAACTGGGGTTATAAAAAGGATCTTTTCTTTCAACTCATACATTAAAGTTAAGTGTCCCCTTATAGTCAAACATGAACACACTACAACACACAGTGTGAAATTCTTTCTCTGCATTTAACCCATTCGCCAAGTGAAGCAGGGGGCTGCCACTAACAAGGGGGTCCCCGTGAGCAGTGTGTGGGGATGGTACCTTGCTCAACAGTACCTTAGTGATGACACTAGCAGTTTTCGAACCCACAGCCTTCTGATTTGTGGGCAAAACTCTAACCGCTAGGCCAGCAGCTGCCCTTAAGCAAATCTGACTTTTGCTTGGAATAAACTCCACCATGAATGAACATCAGTAGTAAAAACTCCTCCAGTGTGGCCACACCAAGCAGTCACTGAGCCACACCTCACCTCGTACCGGGTAAACCAGTAACTCCCACAAACAGCCAGTGATGTAAACATTGCCACATGCTCATATGAGATACAGCAGGAAAAGCGGAGCAGCAGGACATCTAGCGGTGGCAGTCAATAGTGCAGTCATGATTTACATACCCTGAGACAACAGGCAATATTCCTGAGTTTTAATACTTTAAAACTTCAAATCAGTTTTTGTATATTAAATACATTGCATGGACAAAAGTATTTGGACACCCTACTATTACACCAACAGGGACTGCATTCAAATACCTGGGGTTTAATATGGACTTGGTCCCTCTTTGCAGCTATAACAGTTTTTCTGTGGAGTTTCTGTGGGAATTTGTCTCCATTCATTCTGTAGCATTTATGAACTCAGACACTGATGTTGGAGGAGAAGGTCTGGATCACAATCTCCATTCCAGTTCATCCCAAAGGTGCTGGATGGGGTT
>JBBJLR010000037.1:9564660-9576263 GCA_037577145.1 Brachypetersius gabonensis
CTGTCTTCTCTGTGTCTCTGATAGAAGGACGGAGTGATACTGTCTTCTCTGTGTCTCTGATAGAAGGACGGAGTGATCCAGCTGGAAGTGTCCGGGAACGGAGAAGATACACAGTCTTTGTTCTGATTAACGACACAGATGTTGCACACACACACACACACACACACACACACACACACACACACACACACACACACACTGCTTGCTGCTACATAAAATGGAAAACATTAAGATCCAGAACAACTCCTCTGTTAGACCTTGCTCTGACTGTGACTTGTTCCCTTGCTGCAAGAAATAAATATACCTTTATAATTTTAATACGGCTTCCTTTTATTAGAGTTTATCGAAGTCCTTTTGGGAATTTCTTTAACAGAACTGACTGTTCACTTGCTATATATGTGCATGGTTATAGATATGTATGTATAAATATATATGATAATGTTTATACTACAAGTATAGTACTGTACATAGTACTGTATTGTTAAATGGCTCTCTAATGTGCTCTCTCTAGTATTTTATAGTATATTTTTTGTATATATAGTTCATATTTTTGTGTGAAGCATTTGTAAACCTTCCTACCCTCACTGTTGATCGGAGTGTATATTTCTGTCCATTTCTGCCTCTCATCGTCAGTAAGTGTATGAATACGTTTGTGGTTTAATGTGAAAATATTCATAGTAAAGAAACTCTAAAGGGGGTTCTCCACTGACTGGTTCCAGCTCGGTTTGATTCAGTTCAGTTCTACTCTGTTCAGTTTGGTTTCAGACCTACAGTTTTCCACTGCAACTGGTTGCTATAGCGACCAAACATTCTGAGCAGCAGTGGGAGCGGAGGCTCTAAGCTGAGGTGAAAAACCCGACATCATTACAATCACCAGCATGGATGAAATCAGAGGGGCTTTATTTCTTATCCTTCGTTTGTGGCTGTTTGAAACAAAGAGACATTTGGCTTAAAGAAGCAACAATAGGCTACTGCTAACGCTAATGCTAACGTTAAGTCAACAACACTGGCGTAACCATAGCGACCACCAATCAGTAACGTCCAATATGTACACGTCATCATTTAGTATCAGTTCAGCACGCTTGGAACCTCGGCCAAGGTGGTACCAAGAATGGTTCCGGGTACCAGGAACCAGATTTTAGTTCTGGAAAAGCAGAAAAAGCGAGTAGAGTTGAACCGAACTGAGCCGGTCCCAGTCAGTGGAGAACCCCCATAAAAGCCACAGTTCTGCAGTGGATTTGTAAACATTTCTTGCATTAATGTGAGGCTGTTTTAGAGGCATTAAATTCTCCAGACGTCTGGTTCTTATCACCTTCACACCACCTCTGATGATGCTCTGTGGTTTCTTTCATCGAGGCATTATTAGCAGATCGCTGAAGTCCTGCAGGCTGAGAGGTGGAGCCTCCTCACATTGTACCAGTTTATCAAACTTTTTTGCACCACAGACCAGTTTTATGTAAAACTATATTTTCATGGACCGGTACAGAAACAACTAAAAACAAAGAGCCTAAAATTTTACGTTATTTTACGTAAAATTTTACGTACAAATACGTTCGTTTTTTCCTCGTGTTTGGTAGCTAGTGGGCTAAATTTTAGGTGCACTGTATCATGTGAACAGACAGAGGTTTTAGAGGATTTGATTTGGAATTTAAGAGCTTTGGAATTTGGAGGCCAAGGAAATGTGTTTCCTCAAAACATCCTGAATCGCTGATTCAGTCACACACTGATTTTTTTTGAGAACCAAACTCACGCGGAAATCCCCACTACAACACGGAAACTGCAAATATCCTCCGTCGTTTTTGCTCTTTTGTGGCAATAAATATATTTTTTATGGATGTTTTCACACAAGGGGACTCCTTGCAGGCTGTAGCTGACCTTGAAGCACTTTTTCGAAGCACGATTTATCCGCGGTGAAAGCACTCAGACACTTCATCCTCCACAGTTCGGTAGATCTCCAGTAGACCTTTCCAACGAGCCCTCATTTGTATTTTTAGCCCCAGTAGATCAGGGGTTATTCCCCAAAAATCGTACACCTCGACACGGTGTCCCAATATTTTTGTTCAGCCTACCGAGTTGCAGATCTCGGGAGGGAATTTAAATGTTCTTTAAGGGTAATGCATCAAACTGAGTTTAAAATGACAAAGTGTTCTGGGAGCAGATTTGGGGGCATTTATGTTTTAGCAAAATGTATCAAAAAATCATTTATGTTTTTTCAACTATACGTGGGTGCTCTTGGAATGTAACCCCCACATCTACAACAATGTTGAGGTTTGATACATGGCAAAGTAACATCCGCATGAATGACAGGACCTAAGGATTCCCAGAGCATCATACTGCTGTCTTTCTCTCTTCCAACAGTGCATTCTGGTGCCACCAAGAACAATATGTGACATTATTGTTCTTGCTGGAGCACAAGCCTAACATTGTTCCAATTTAAAAACACAATCTTTGCGTTCTGTGACCTCTTTCACCTTGTATCCGGAGAACCTTTTCTCCGGATCCAGGGTCACTGGGCTACTGGAGCCTATACCAGAGGAAAAGCCTGAAGTTGCCAGTCCATCACAGGGCACACACACACACACACACACTTTGTTTTATACTGCACTTCACTCACACTAGACTCAATTAGCACCTGCATTCTACTGTAATCCTGTTTACTGCCAGTACAGGCGCCCTATCGGCCTCACTGTTATAGTTCTACACTCACTGTGGTGTTACTGTGCTGCTACCTGTGCAATAAGAAAAGGGTTATATGAAATGTATATATAGTGCAATATTTTAATTCCAGGTAAATTAAGTTTCCCACTCACATTACTGTTACGCTGCTGTTTTATTGTTTATTTATTGTAGTGTTCTGTGGTCCCTGGAGCTGTTCAGTGCTGTAACTGCCGCCTGTGCAGTAATCAGACCTTCGGTGCAACACTCATCACTCCAGAGGGGTTATGCAATGTCCACATTTGCTATTTATGTCTGTCTCTGTTGTCCTGTTTGTTGTAATCTGCACTCTGTTGAATGTTGTTTGTTGCTGTATGATGTCCATGGAGACACATTTACATTTATGACATTTATCAGACGCTTTTATCCAAAGCGACTTCCATTCCCTACCTACAGGGGGTAGTCTATCCCTGGAGCAACTTGGGGTTAAGAGTCTTGCTCAGGAACCCAGTGGTTCAAACTAGGGATGCACCGAATATTCGGCCACTGAAAATTTTTGGAAATATTTTTTTAACACGACCGAATCAGTGATGACGTAATCAACAACCGCAGACTGCAGGAGCCAGACTGGATTACAGTCAACATGTCTGTAGTGGGAGCTGATGTGGGGGTTCTCCACTGACTGGTACCAGCTCGATTCAATTCTGTTTGGTTCTACTCTCTACATTTCGTTTTGGACCAGCTTTTCCACTACAACTGGTTGCTATAATGACCAAACATTCTGAGCATCAGCGTGAGCGGAGGCTATAAGCTGAGGTAAACAACCCGACATCATTACAATCGCCAGCATGGATGAAATCAGAGGGGTTTTATTTCTTATCCTTGGTTTATGGCTGTTTGACACAAAACGGAGACAATAATGCTAGCCAGTAGAATTGAACCGAGCCGAGCTGGTACCAGTCAGTGGAAACCCCCATGAAAAAGACACGCAGAAAGCCATTTGTAAAGTGTGGAATGCTGACATTTCTAGAGAGGGTTTTTGAAAAGGCAAGAACATTTTCCAGTGATTATGGTTAAGATATGGACTGCCAGTCTCTGTTTTAATACACTATTTTGTTAAAGGACTCCAGAGAATGTGTTTCTATCTTTCACCAGTGTTTAAAGCACTTGTTCTGAATGCACTTTGTTCATGCACTTCGTTCAGAATATTAAAATGCACTTGAATACTTGTTTTATGAGAGAAGATATTTAATTGTATAATATTTCAGCTATCTTACTTTTAGGCTATTCATGAGTGGGGCCAAGTAAAATATTTATTTCAAATTATATATTATATTGTACATTGTTTGAATGCTAAATAAATATGTTCATAGTTTTGTAACAGATTCTTTTAATAATTTAATAATTTATTTTGGTGTTTCGGTTTTCGGCCAAGTGTTTCCTCATTTTCAGTTTTCGGTTTCAGTCCAAAAAAATTCGGTGCATCCCTAGTTCGAACTCGTGCTGAAGGTAGGATTCAAACCCGTGACCTTTTTTTTTTTTTTTGTTTGTTTTTTTGTCTCATCTCACTTTGTACGTGTTCACAGCTGCTGCTGACAATAAAACAACCTTGAAATTTAGCATCTCCAGTTAACCTGATCTGCATGTCTTTGAAATGTGGGAAGAATCTGGAGAACCTGGCAAAAACCCACACAGACCCTCGGCCACGCCGGCTCGAGAATTAAACTCCGGTCCTTCTTGCTGTGCGGTGACTGCTCTTTTCCTCAAAATGAATCGGTCATTTTGTTAGTTAACATGGCTCTAAATGAAGGTAAGATAATGTAGCAGGTTGTGCTAGCAAGACCACACATTTTCATTGTTATTTTACAAGACTTTATTTGCTTCGGTGTGACAGTTGGCCCTAAGCAGGCGCACAATAAATTTGAGATATCCATAATACCAAGTAATATCAATCATGGCAGATAATACTGGTGCAAATTATGTAAATACAAGTGAAACCGGTCTAGCAATGCCAGTGGAAGTACACAAAACTTGGTTTGGTAGTTCTGTTTTTCAGTATGGTGAATGAGCAGAAGCAGTTAGGGTGAATCCTTAAAGCTTTGTCACTGTTGGTTGTGGATCAAATGCAGGTTATATATTTGTAGATAAACAAACGCGTCTCATACGTTCACTGATCTGATCCATGACTGTTGCTCATCCGTCTCTTTGTGTCACTGTAGCATTCTTCTGTAGTACATAGCACTCATCCAGTCATGACCCTCCACTTCTCAAAGTCTCCGAGATTGAAAAAGAAACCATTATTTAGTGTTTTAATATGTGGATGCTAGAATAAACGGTGATGCTATGGTGGTATTGCATTGTGAACATTCCTCGACCTCACAATGAGAGTAACGTGTCCCTCTAGGGCCCGACGGACACGAGCGCTTTGCTACTGGTTCCTGTTCTAAGAGCTCAAAAACCCTGATTTACAGATTACATTGGTCCAAAAGGCTCCAGTAGTTTTAGTTAATCAGTGCTTTACTGCCTGAGTCTGTCAAATTTCCTAAACTCAAACAGCAGAAACTTTAATAATGTCAAGTCTTCAGTGATAGCAGAGCCTCCCTTAGCGGTTTTATTAGCGCTTTCGTTAGCGCTTCTTATTCTTAAAGGTTGTGTATACCTTGTTGTCCTCATAAGATTAGGTTCGGATGCATTGTACATACACAGCACTGCTTTATCTGAGTTTTTTTTTTAGCAATAATGCTAATTCTGTGGAAGCTTGACATCAGGCCGACTTTTTGGTTAACTGAGATTTCGTTCGGGCGCTAGTCCCCGCTATACTTCATCTGTGAGGTCTCTAATCAACTCTAGCCTGTAACCATCCACTGTACAGAGGAATCTCCGTACACCGCACATCAACCTGGACGCAATTTTGTCCCACAGCGTTGCTGCCTTTGTGCTTATGTTCGATACACTCGCGCGCAGCTAAACGATGACGTATGTGATTGCTATGTTCTCTTGTTAAGTTAAAGAAATATATCGTCAATATCAAAATAATTGAAATCATATTATTTACACTGATTACAAAAAAAAAACGGTCCCCATCTTATGCATGAGTATGCTCTCTGCGCCAGATAGCACCTTCAGCTGCAGTTTGAGTGGGAAGGAGAGCAAAGTGCTGAGAGAAGGGAGCCTACCACTAAACCAATGAGGGAGCGTTATTGCAGGGGCGATCGAAGGGATTCGTCTAGAGGTTCTCAGTTTTGTGGACTGCGCTGTCAGACCAGACGCCTCTACACAAAAGTAGATGTGGATTGCAGCTGCTTCAAGTAAGCACTAATTGAAAACGACAAGCTAATCGATAATCAACTAACTGCCAATTAGCTGCTCCATCCGCAAGGACTGACTGGACTGGACCCAGAGATAAATAAAGTCAATGTGGAGGAGCCAGAAACTAATAAATAATGTACACAACGTGTATAAATAAATAATAATAACCGCAAAAAAAAAAAATTACAATGAAATCGTTCAAAAATCCCCCCCGGTCCTGACAAGCCGTGTTCGCGTTTTGCAGGTGGGAAGCGACGTCTACACCTTCGTGCCTCGATGGCGGAACAGTTTCAGTCCTGTCCTTCCACTCTGCCACGTTCTGAATCCTCATAAACCCTTCTTCTCTCCATCTGCGTCCTTTTCCCTCCAGCTCCGGCGGAGGGAGCCCAGGGAGCGGACAGTCTGAGGGGAGTGGGCAGAAAAGTCTTCAGACTCAGGCGTGGAGGTGGCTGGGGAGAGTGCAGGGCAGCGGCCGAGAGCGAGAGGGGAACAGCTGGAGAACAGAGCAGAGGCTGGGAGCCGGGGGCGGGGCGGGGAGGCTACAGGATGGCTGGGTAATCCGTGGCGCCGCGCTCACATTCTGGTGGCGTCCTCGTCCGAAAATCTGCCTCGCCTTATCAGCAGCGGTGGTCTGGAGAAGCGAAAGTGGGAGAGTTTTAGTCAGCAGGTTGTTAGACTGAAGTAATTGCCAAACTTGAGCCGAGTCTTTTAATGAAAATTTTGTTGACTTTTTATTGATTCGGGCAAACTTTGTAAACTTTGTCAAAAGTAACTGAAATTCTGGGTGCTCTGGGAGTAAAGACTTGATCCCCAGGCGTATACAAAGTTTATCCAATGCCATCAAACAGCCATGTTGTAAATTAGATATCTGAGTGTGAAGAACCTTTCAAGGCTATAAACAATCAATTCGAAGTGGATGTGCACAAAATTCTTAAATAACGATCCCCTGAAAGGGAACCTAGAGGGTTCTTCTATGGCATTTTCTTTACTTTGAAGAATATAGTCGTTCAGCTAAAATATATGGTGTCAGGAGTTTGCTTTTTTCTTTTTTTTTTTAGCTTTTTTCCTGGAGCTACGTGGCTAATGTAGCTGAATAAAGGAAGCTAAAATCTCACTCATTAGCATTGTGCTAACTGCGAACTCTGTCTTCATTTCCTTACCCCAAATGTTGATCAGGAAAGACATGCTAGGTGTCCAATTATCACATTTCTGACAGGAATGGATTGGAATGAAAACTATAGAAGTTCTCCTTTAATTCATGAGCCTCAGAACAAGAAGGCTACGTTGCTACGACTCTTCACAGCATGGCGAGGAATGAAGCAGCATTAAGAAGCAACATGAATTTTACAGGCCTCAAAATAATCAGTAACTGAAACTCATATCAGTTACACTCATCACTACGAAACCAAACGCCTTAAATATACCCCTTAAATGACCTTAATTTTACCTTACAAGAAATTAAAGAAAATTTGCTTTTTCAAATTTGCCCCTTAAATAACACTGGGTGACACATTTTTATGAAAGGTCTGTTTCATAAAGTTTTGCTGAATCAGTTTTTTCCTCCCTTCAGTGGTTCTAGAGATTTTTCATTCTAAGGTTGTTGTAACACTGCTATTATTTTATATTAATCTCACTGATGCACGAGTCTCACACATGTACAACAAACAAACACCATGTTAATATGCAAAAAGTTATAAGAACAACAAAAGACCGTCAGCCGAGCACCAAGTTTAGTTTTTTCTAAAAATGACGTTTCTAACCAAACCCTTGAAAATAAACGTTAGCGATTGTAGATTAAACACTACAAAATGGAATGAAACACATTTTTGTTGCCTGGTGTAATAGAACCTCCTGAATTAAAGCCTTAAATTTAAGATTAAGGGGTTTCACACTCAGGCCTAAAATCTAGTGTTAAGGTAAAAATAAGGGGTCGGATTCACAAATTAACACCCAGTTAATTTAAATGAAGGGGGTTGATGTTTTCTCAGGGGTAGATTAAGGCATTTTAAGTACATTGTGTTTTGTAGGCTATAGGTTTAAAGTGTAGATGAATGACACAGGCGAGCAGGACGGAGCTGCCGGGGGAACTGAGGTGGCACAGCTGGAGGTTAAACGAAGTGGAACCGAGGGAACATGGTGGATTTAGTGTTAGTGGCAGCCTGGGAGCGTAACTGACAGGTCAGTCATCAGGAGAGACATGGCTTTACCTTATCCAGTACATGCCCGGATGCTGGTAGAAGTCCAACGACCCTGATCTCTGGATGCAAAAGTCTTGGTCGAGCTAAAGAGAGAGAAAACAGTGCAACATCAGAGTAAAGCCCATAAACCCCCTGTGAACTTTAACAGAGTATGATTATAAGGGAACGCTATTATTTTACATCAGTGTTTCTTTATCCTGTGACCCACAGCACTGCAAACTAATTAGCCCCACACTTCATTACCAGCCTGATTAACAGCTAATGAGCTGGAACAGGTGTGCGGAATCGAGGCCTGCTAGTGCTGTGGGTCACCAGGAGAACCACTCTTTATAACCACTGAGTTTATATTCATGGTCCATTTTGTTTCAGTTTACTGAACCGTTTCTCGTTTTAAGACAAAGATGATCTTTATAAAAAAACAGTAAAGGATAAAAATGTAAAGTCTAATTTCTATTGTGAGCTGCTTTTCTGATATCGAACATAAAGAAAAGTGGCCCCTTATATTCACCAAATGAAGCAGCGGGCAGCCAGGACCACAGCGCCCGGGGAGCAGTGTGTGGGGACGGTACCTTGTGGGAGTTTTCCACTGACTGGTACCGGTCCGGTTCAACTCTACTCGCTTTTTTTGCTTTTCCAGAACTAAAATCTGGTTCCTGGTACCCGGTTCCATTCTTGGTACCACCTTAGCCGAGGTTCCAAGCGTGCTGAACCGATACTAAATGATGACGTGTACATATTGGAGGTTACTGATTGGTGGTCGCTATGGTTACGCCAGTGTTGTTGACTGAACGTTAGCATTAGCGTTAGCCTAATGTTGCTTCTTTAAGCCAATTGTCTCTGTTTTGTGTCAAACAGCCACAAACCAAGGATAAGAAATAAAGCCCCTCTGATTTCATCTCTGCTGGCAATTGAAATGATGTCGGGTTGTTTACCTCAGTTTAGAGCCTCCGCTCGTGCTGCTGCTCAGAATGTTTGGTCATTATAGCAACCAGTTGTAGTGGAAAACTGTAGGTCCGAAACCAAACTGAACAGAGTAGAACTGAACCGAGCTGGAACCAGTCAGTGGAGAACCGTTTATTCAAGCGTGCCTCAGTGATGCCACTAGCAGTGTTGGTATTCGAACCCACCTAACCACTAGGCCTGATTCAACAAATTAGTAATTTAACACAAGTAAAGTACAGGGAAAACACTAAAACTGGGAGGAACTCCACTCTATTTGGATCTGTGAATCCCATCATCTAGATCAGGGGTCCTGGGGGCCGGTGTCCAGCACAGTTGGATGGTTCTCCTCCTCAAACACATTCACTAAATCTGACAATTAACTGGTGAACCAGGAGTTTCTGGACCACAGCTCTCCAGGACTGGAGCTCCATAACCCTGATCTAGATCCTCTGGTTTGTTCTTCATTATTCTTCAGTAATCTACTGTCTAGTCCTAGCACAGATAGAGCCTGTCTTTCTACAGGAGTGACTGGAGGACAGTCAGTCCTATAGTTTTGGAAGCAATCAACTGAGCGGAGGGATCTGACCGCAGATCACAGCATACCGTGATGATATTCACTCCTGGCGTAGTGCAGCTGGGCTTGGGGCCAGTGTTAAAGTGCTTCTTGATCTTTCCTGCCACTGACAGCTGGTGCTCATTCTCCGATAGGCCGTCATTCTGCAGGGAGAGATAGCGCAGTGCGGAACACTTCATTACATCAGATTCCATATAAAGATTTTTTTTTGCCACAATGACTCAGTCTTATGTTATGCAATCTGAAGATATTGAATATTCCACTAGTACAACTAATTTATGATCCAATTAAATGGCAGGTCAGTGCATTTTAGGACATTTTCTATAGATCCAGCATTTCTGTGTTTCGAACCCCCATTAATCCACTATAGATTTATTTATACTGAGTAGTTAAAGTACCACGTATTGATTCAGATACTCACAGTGACCCAGGGATGTTCCAGCACCTGCAGAGCTGTGTATCTCTGATCCACTTCCACTTGTAGCATGGACGTGATCAGCTCCTGCACACACACACACACACACACAGGCAAGAAATGTTAGGGGTCACATAAATGACTTTGTCTCCATTCACACCCCCAAAAAGCATTTACACTCCACAATATCCACTGAGTGTAAGTCTGCATTTAGTTTACATAAACAGTCAACAGTCAGTTTTTCGCAGGTTTAGTCTAACACAGATATTTCTGAGAATCCCCCTGGACTGGTGCCGGTAATACACTGAAAAGTTGTCATCTACCATAAAAAGAAAAAGAAGAAGAAGCTGCTGCAGCATGTAGCATGACTGCTCAGTGTCTTCTCCTGTTTAACCCCCCCACCCCCATCCCCCCAGTTTATTTAGTGTTAGTAAGCTGTGCTCTGTCTAAACATGTGGGTAGAGAGAGTTATTTCAAGCTTTCTTTAGTGTACGAGTCTTGGCACACTGCTAATGCGAACAGCTAATGCTAATGTCTTTTTACGCAATAAAGTTTTCTGATTCTGATTATTTATTTACCTTTACATTTTCTTTAATGGTAATGTATTAAACTGAGTTTTAAATCAAATGTAAGTGTTCTGGAGGCATATTTAGGGTTTACACTATAAAAACAGGCATTTTAGACTTTTTTTTTTACCAAAACACAACGTGGTTTTTCACTATACGCGGCTGCTCTTGGATCGTAAACCATGCTAAAAGTGGGGATTACTGTACATATATGTACATATTTTACAATACTGATGTCCATATTTATATTTATAGTTTGTAGAGTGTGCATTCTATACTGTACTGTTGATATTTTATTCTATTCTACTGTTTTCTTCATTTTTGCTGCTCTTAACTTTGTTCTGTCCACTTTCTGCCTTAACTAAGCAAATTTCCCACCTGTGAGACTAATAAAGGTTTATCTTATCATTTATCTCGGTGTTCTTATGAGAAATCCTATATAGAACTGTTTAATAAGACACATTAAACTGTTTGGAATCAGTTTCTTCATTAAAGCATCTCCTCCCCTGAGGTCCCTTTATAATGTTTGTGTGGGTTTATGGTTCAAAAACAGTCATGATTTAATTTACAGGATGATTTTGGGCACAATACAGGAAATCAGAACTAAGGCAAAGATCTATTTCTGTCTGTTTTCTTTTACTGTTCCTTTAAGATGTACACTACCAGTCGAAAGTTTGGACACATCTTCTCATTCGATGAGTTTTCTTTCTTTGTATAATTTTCTACATTGTAGATTAATACTGAAAACAAACTAAAATATGAAGGAACTCCTGGAATTCTGCAGTAAACAGAAACAGAGATAAAGAACTCAGACTCTGTTCTGTAATCAGGGAATGATGGACTGTTGTTTTTTACTGAGTTCAGTGATTCTAGCCATAATGTGCAGTAGAACCGTAGTGGAACCGGATCACTAACTGTGGACCAACCCGACTCACAGCTGATGA
>JBBJLR010000037.1:9576363-9587489 GCA_037577145.1 Brachypetersius gabonensis
GAAGAAACTCCTGTTAATTAAACACCATTCCAGGCGATTCCTCAGGAATCTGAGGGAAAACATGCCAAGAGTCTGCAGAGCTGCATCAGAGCAGCAGGTGATGTTTTCAGTATTAATCTACAAAACGATAATAAACACAGAGGGAATCGTGGAATGCTGAAGGTGTCTCCAAACTTTTGACTGATAGTGTAAATATAGTGCAATATTTTAATTCTGGAAGATTTACACCCTCACTCTGTAACCCTGTGAAACACATATATGGCGCAATATTATGTAAGTGGATAAGAGTATCTGCTAAATGCCGTAAACGTATTATTCATCCTGTACGTTTACAAACACTTCCCACTTTTATATATACTTTTTTATATGGTCTACTGTACCATACAGCTGTCACACTGCTGTTTATTGTATTGTTTCTGTTGTTCCTTTTGTTTTTACTGACTCCTGGGCAGTAATCACACTTAAATCACTCTGGAAGGTTTACATGGTGTCCTTTGTTGTATGTTGCTTTATGTTGGACCAGCGTCCCATGGAGGAACATCTGAACACACTATGTAAGTGTTCACAGCTGCTGATGACAATAAAGTCACCTTGAACCTTGAATCAGTGCATGGATGAGACAGTAATCATGCACAGAACTGAACCGAGGCTCAAAGCATGAACGAGTAAATGAATGAAGACTCTTACCAAAAGGTTCTCTGGCTTGATGTCTCTGTGGACAATATTAAGGCTGTGTAGATATTTAATGGCGTTGGCCAGGTTATAGAGCATGCCGCTGGCGTCCCTCTCTGTGTATCGGGTGGCAGAGGTAATAGCATCGAAGAGGTCTCCCCCCTGTGGACAACACACAACACTTCAATCTCATGCCGTCTACAAGAAGCCATCACATTAACCCAGAATCCTCTTCCTTCAGTACCAGACACAGTAAACACACGTGTGTGTGAAGGTCATTCGCTTCCACCTCACAGCAGCGTTCGGGAAATCGCGCTGACGATAAAGTGGACTGAAAGTTTACAGTGGCCTGATTTGCTGGTGTGGCAAGAGCCAAGACCGCCTCTCAGAGGCAGCTAAGTGGAGCAGGGGCTTAATATAGTGCTCAGCTGGACCCAGCAAGCACTACTGTACACAGCAGCCGCCCAATAAAACGAGACATCAAACATCGAAGTTCCTCCAAGATATCTGTGTACTTCATTCCATCTCTGAGCTTCGACTGAGGAGCAGGACCTAATGATGAACACGCATCGAAGGCTTTCTCTTGACCTGGGGCCGTATTACAGAAACTTCCTAACTTGAAAATCCTATCTTAACTGTGTAGTAACCATGGTAACGGCAGTTTAGGATCTTATTTAAGAAAAAAGCCGTTACAGAACAAGTCAATTACAGAAGAATCCTCAAAAAATCTTAAATGAACTCTCCTTACTTTAGGAGAACGCTTCCGCTGTCTTAACTATCGCCAGTGTATCGCCACTTATGTCAACATAGTTTTCTTTGACAGCAATGTCCCAATACTTTTGGCCAGTTCACCTGGTTTCAAGTTCTGAGCAGGACGGTGTTTAATCTCCATGTTCTGAAGACAGTAATGAAGAGACTCTGGTGATACAGTGTTACGGACTGGAGCCTCGTAAAGTTACAGTGGCAGCAGGTAACAGTTACATGTTGCGTTAGTTGCTAGGTAACAAATAAAAGTCAATCATCGATGTTAGATCGCTTATTTAGGATTCCTAACTTGAGATAATACAGGATCTAAATCCAGCAACATCCTCTAGGACTCTAGGTCTTTAGCATCCCTGCCCTAAACAAAGAGGGAATTAAAAGAAACCAGTTCTTGCAAAATTAAGCTCCAATAATGAGGAGAAAGTGTCTGTGCTGCACCTTGACCAGCTCCATGACCAGGTAGAGCTCACTGTAGGTGTCCATCTCCTCAATCAGCAGCACAATGTTGGGATGCTTGACTCTCCGCAGGATAGCCACCTCATTCTGGATCATTTGCTCCTGGAAGAGGAAGCACACAGAGCAAGGAGCTGACTTTTGAGTTTTTGAAGAAGCTTTGAGATATGAGCTGCATTTGAAAAGTGCACTCGTTCACTATGTAGGGCACTATGTAGCGAATCAGCCATTTTATAGTGTTCAAATTTCAACTGGCAGTTTCACCCATTAGTTAGTGCACTACAAAATCAGAGCATACCTTCCAGACACTGTACACTACATAGAGAGGGGAAGTGTGACAGTTTTCAAGCTGCAAATCATCTACAGTAGGCAGGAGGCTAATATTAGCTGCTAGGTGCTATCACAGTATTTACCACTGGCATTTGATTACGTCTGATGAGCTAAATACGTCTCAGACGCTTCACCCTGATGGCATTACGTCTTCTCCTCTTTCTCAGCAGCAGTATCTTGACAAATATTATCAAAATTAATAGATTCATGTCTCCGGAACGTTAGCAAGCTAGGATAGCTACTGAAAATCTTTAGGGAAAAAAAATACTTGCATGCGAGACCGCACACAAAATTTTTGTTTTAAGCGTTGGTTGTTTTCTATATATTTTTGTGTATGGACAGGCATAACTTTTATAGCCACAATTTCTGTGCATTTCAAATGTACACTGTTAGCATAACAAATGCTCCAATCCCCATCATGTTAGCAGCTACTCCAGTGCTGCCTAACATCCAGAGTGTCTGAAATTAACTAAACATCGCCTCCCCTTCACTAGTTAACCCCACTATGTAGCAAACACTATGTAGTAAATGAGTGAGTAAGTGAACGAGTGCACTTTTCAGACCACACAGCTATGGTCTAAAGGGGGTTCTCCACTGACTGGTTCCAGCTTGGTTCGGTTCAGTTCGGTTCTACTCTGTTCAGTTTGGTTTTGGACCTACAGATTTCCACTACAACTGGTTGCTATAGCGACCAAACATTCTGAGCAGCAGCGTGAGCGGAGACTCTAAGCTGAGGTAAACAACCCGGCATCATTACAATCACCAGCATGGAAGAATTCAGAGGGGTTCTATTTCTTATCCTTGGTTTGTGGCTGTTTGACACAAAACAGAGACGATTGTCTTACCAGACACAGTTTAAAGAAGCAACATATGGCTAATGCTAATGTTCAGTCAACAACACTGACGTAACCATCGCGACCATCAATCAGTAACGTTCAATATGTACACGTTATCATTTAGTATCGGTTCAGCGAGACAAAGTAGTACCAGGAATGGTACCGGGTACCAGGAACCAGATTTTAGTTCTGGAAAAGCAGAAAAAGCGAGTAGAGTTGAACCGGACCGAGCCGGTACCAGTCAGTGGAGAACCCCCATAAAATGGTCTTGATCTGAACTTTACTGAAGAAACCCGAGCTGTAAATGAAACGCGTCCTACTCACCTTCCCCCGACATTTTCCCTTGTTGATGATCTTGAGGGCGTACGCCCTGCCGGTGGAGTGCTCCACACACTCGTGCACAACCGCAAAGTTGCCATCGCCGATCATGCGGCCCACCCTGTAGCGGTCCGAGATGGTGGCTGGGACTGCGGGAGTGCTGCTCTCCTCCACAGGCTCAGCTGATCGCGAGAGAAAGTGAGAATAGACTTAGCCCTTCTCTTATTCTACACCTGCACTCAATGGCAGACCAAAGATTACATTTTAGGGACCTGTAATGGTTGTCACTGCACCCTTGCAACAATATACCGCCATATTTAGACTGTGGATAAAGGAACTCTTTTGGAAAGAACCCCCTTAGGGTCCTAGCTTCTTCTTTTGATGTATTTTTTTTAGCCTCAGCATATTCTGAAGGGTTTTAATGCATAATCTGCAGGCACCTTTTCCCTCGGGTTGAAAGTCTGCAGTGTAATCAGTGTCAGGTGCTAATTTCTGACTTCTTACCATCGTTGACGGGCCCTTCGCCTTCGTCCAGACTGCACACCTTGGTGGAGGCCAGCGAGACGGAGGAGCCGCTCTGTTCAGAGCCCTGAGAGAAACAGAGCAGCCAAAAGTTCACTCACAAATCACTTCGCCAACCGGTGCCAGACACGGAGAAACGACAGCTGTGAGGATGATGAGAATGATGATGATGATGATGACGCTGTGAACGGGTTTGATGTGTCAGTTTTCTGCATCTGGGGTGTCCTGGGTCACAGATAGACCTGCTGGCCACACACACCTCCAGCACCACAGCTATTCTCACCTTTAAATCCCTGATGCAACACTAAGGCTAAGGCACAGCCCCCCCGCTCGTTCAGGGCTAGTTGCCATGACAGCAGTCAGAAAGAGAGGAGGTACCGGGAGAGTTGCAAATTGTTTTTTTTTCCTCTGGTTCATCTGCTTGAGGCAGCAGGAGCCCTCCGGGTCATGGCTGGGAGTAATTAGAGCTAGATGTTCCGGTTTGGCCTCTGGGAGAGCCACAGGGCTGGAACCGGACCATGATGACCTGGTTGGGCCCTGACAGAGGAGCACACGTGTGGGACGTCTGGGCAGACATGTGAATCTGACTCTGGCAGGGTGTTTCCAGAAGGTTCCACACAAGCCAGACCAGGTTTGCTGCCGTTTTGTCTTCATTACCGTGCACTGAGCCACTGAAAGGGTAAAAACTGGGCGAATATGAGTGCGTGCGTGTGCGAACACATGTCAGCCGCTCTTAATGTTGCATTCGCTTTCATTTCATTCACATCCCAGACTGCAGAGTTGTGTTGCCTTGGAAACTGCCGGCCTCTCGGAGCGAGCGGCAGCACTAGTGATATTTTTTTTCCTGCGCGAGACACAAGGCAAAGCCCATACAAAGCAATTTCCTGTTTCCTGCTCGAACGCGAGGCCACTTCTCCGTTGTCCAAATACGACGATTTCCTGCGCCGCGTTACGAAAGCCGCCGCTGCTGTTCCAGCGTCACACTCCTGTTTGCTTACATTCCAGTTAACAATGTGGCTTTGTGTTGATTAATAAAACAGCGGCAGTTCAACGCAGCACTAAAAAAATACAGATCAGGGGCAGACAAAGGGGTCCCTAGACTGGAATAAAGGACATAAAATGCATCGCTGCTGCTTCGGCTGTCTTATAGGACATCCAAGGACACTGGAAGGGGGAAAAACCTCTTATGAGAGGATTTATTTTGAACCCTGTGTGTAATCTGTCTACCATAACCAAGCCAAAATTACAGCCAGAGCCTTGGCGTTTGCTTAGGAGCTGATTTAAATTCGTGCAGTATCCTAATAATCCCATTGTTGATTCTGGAGTTTAGTTCTTTCATGGGAAAGAAATGGACGTCCATGGGATTTTCTGAACAAATAAGGCATCTGGCATCTCAAAATCTCTCTGATACAATAATCCGACTCGACATAATATGATCTAATATTCTGTTCGGAGATCTGCGGTAGCGGCAGGAACGTTCTGAAGAGCAGCACAAGCAGCTCGAGCGCCACAGTGACCCAGATTAGAGTTCGGTAAGTGGAGACGGAGAAACTAGCCCAGTTTAGAAACACCCTAAACAAAAGCAGAGGGAAAGAAATGTATCACCAGCCATAGATCATTTTAATATCTCCAACATGTCCAGATATTCACATTACACTCATTTTCACTAAACAAAATCAAAACACAAGTGAACAGAACATTTTAGGTACGCGATCGAATGGCAGGACTAGAAAAAGGTTTGGTCTCTTAAAGGGTCATGAATGCACGATGTGGTCAAACAGAGCACACAATCCAGCACTAATGAAAAACGAGAGATAAAACAAAAACAAGAACAAAATTCAGCAAAATGACATGAAATACTAAAATGTGAGTGAAGGACAGAGGAGAGAAATAAGCAAATGGAGACAATGTGAGACAGAGAGAGACAGAGAGAGAGAGAGACAAAGTGAGACAGAGAGAGAGACAGAGAGAGAGACCAAGACGGAGAGAGAGACAAAGAGAGACGAAGAGAGAGACAAAGTGAGACAGAGAGAGAGACAAAGTGAGACAGAGAGAGAGAGAGACAAAGTGAGACAGAGAGAGACAGAGAGAGAGAGAGACAGAGAGAGAGAGAGAGACAAAGTGAGACAGAGAGAGAGAGAGACCGAGACGGAGAGAGAGACAAAGTGAGACAAAGAGAGAGACAAAGTGAGACAGAGAGAGAGACAAAGTGAGACAGAGAGAGAGAGAGACAGAGAGAGAGAGAGACAGAGAGAGACAGAGAGAGAGACAGAGAGAGAGAGAGATAGAATCTTATGTTCCATACATCCCATGCAGTGTGATGTTGCTCATGATGGCGATTGACTCACAAAGCCATAAATACACACATGCAAATCTATTTACATCATTACAGGATACAGATGGAAGACAAATGTGCACAACATAAAAAAAAACAGACACACAAATATTTTACTTAAAAAAAAACGAACAAATGATGTTTTTAATGAAAGAACTAAGAAATGAACAACGAGCAACCAAACACATTTATGAACGTCCAGATGAACACAGATGTGAGAATGAGAAGAGCATGCAACTCAACAGAGAGTGGTTTTCAGATGCGGGCCGTGGTCTGATTCACAGGATGTAAAAAAAAAACACGTCTGACTCATGGCATCACTACAAATTCAAACGAGACCCGCCCGAAATGCAGCAAAAACTCAGTTTTCTGGTATAATGGGAGCAGGCAGCATCTACTCTACTAAGCCGTTTAACCCCGTTTGTGACGGGGCATCACTGTGAGTGGGGGGGGTGCTTGCCAAACCGAGACATTATAAACAGATCATGTGCGCTGAATGTGCCTGGATTTGCAAAAAAAACCCTCGCTTGCATTAATGGAGAGGAAAATTTCTGCCTGGTATTCCAGGTGAATAGAGCAGAGGGGTTTATAGAGAAGGATCCGAAGGAAGGAAGGTGCCCTAAGGACACACAGTATAGAGGCTTAAGCTGCGGCTCTTGTGTAATGTTGAGAAGTAGGTCATGCTATGTACCGCCATACAAGCGATGCCCAGCCCGACTACATCTGTGCTGGAGCAGGAAGGAGCAGGAAGGAGGACGATCTGTGTCCGAAAATCCCCCGCTCAAGATAAACTGGAAACTGGGCAGAGAAGCCCTAAAACTTTAACATAAATCTATGCATACAAAGGCTACGGAGCCACCGAGGCTTCAGAGGACCCGAAATATGCAGCAATAAAGCAGTCATTAGATGTTTTATGGAGGGAGAAGCACATTTCGCTATTACCGTTCCACTAACCGCACAAATTAAAACGCACAGACTCTCCAAACAGCGAAAAGTGAAGAAGAAATTTCAGGATCCTGAGGTTGGTAATGTCTCCTTTAAAGACAAAGAAAAACAAGAACATTCAGGGCCTTTTTTTTCTTCCAAGAGAGTTTTCTGCCTCCCTTTTTCCCCCCATTCACAGAAAAAGGGTGGCATTTTTTTCCCCATGGTATGACCCACTTATTTGACAGATGGTTGTGAAGACATCATGATTTCTGCTCGCATGGAGCATCAGTCTGCCCCAAATTCTCCTCCGGAGAGAGGTGGCAGGCAGCAAAGAGGAGGAACGCAATCCTCCACCGATCAAAGCGCAGCGAGATCATTCTGCTCCGAGCGCTCCTCCAGCGATCACAGGAATCGAGGAGGAAACGTGCGGAGAATCAGAAATATTTCAGTGACAAACTACAGTGGGGGAGGGGGGGGGCAGGGAAGGGGGAGGGGCTCATTCACAGATTCTTCCCATCAACGCTACATTTGAAATGTCCTCGAAAACATCTTGTACGCTCTGAACCAATGGTTCTCAACCCTCTCAACATTAAAGCCCACCTGTCTATCAGAGCATGTTGCCAAGATGATATTAAATAACCAACTGTGGACCAATGGCCTGTCTCCGTTTTAGATTAACGACCCAATCAAAAGCCATCAGTGGTCCATCAGTGGTCCAGGGGTTGAGAAGCCCAGCTCTTAACAATAAAAGAGCCAAAGTGGTTCCATGGACCTTTCAAAGGTTGGTTCTTTAAAAACAAAATCGACCTACTAAGCTGTTCTTTCTAAGGCATTGCCTCAACGGGAAAAAACAAAGCTTTAAGGCAGCTTTATTTTTTAAGAGCCTACATCCAAAGACTATTGTGAGGGACATTTCAGATGAGTGGTTCCAGCGAAGACCGGGTTCTGGACTCCATGAAGCTGCAGCACATGAAACCCAGGCGCCCAGCACTGTGCCTGGAGCAGGCCGCCTCCAACTAATCCATCCTAGTTCAATACTAGCACGCGACCCAACTGGCAAGCTCTACACACCACACTCAACTGCACAGCCGAGGGAAAACCATCAGAGGAAACCAGGCCCCAGCCCTTTGTGTGGAATCTACATTCACAGGGAGGAAAGGGTTTCAGCTCTGCTTTACTAGTACTAGAGGAGGAGAGAGAGAGAAAGAGAAAAAGAGAGAGAGAGAGAGAGAGAGAGAGAGAGAGAGAGAGAGAAAGAGAGAGAGAGAGAGAGAGAGAGAGAAAGAGAGAGAGAGAGAGAGAGAAAGAGAGAGAGAGAGAAAGAGAGAGAGAGAGAGAGAAAGAGAGAGAAAGAGAAAGAGAGAGAGAGAGAAAGAGAAAGAGAGAGAGAAAGAGAGAGAACAAGAGAGAGAAAGAAAAAAAGAGAGAGAGAGAGAGAGAGAAAGAGAAAGAGAGAGAGAAAAGATGGCAAGGAATTATCACTGAGGGGCTTCCAATTAAAGAGCTGGTGATAAGACCTGTTTGTTTGTGGACAAAGCTTTGCTTCCTCATCAGCAGAAGCAGCAGGATGTGGTCACACACATCATTGGCGTAGCACACATACACACACAGCCTCTAAATCCAGAGGAGAAAGTGTGTCTGAGGAGTTGCATGCTCATCTTTTTTAAGCCCTAACACAGTAGTGATGCAGGGTTCGACCCGAAGGTGCAGGTGAGGCAGGTGACAAAGCTGCGTTCCAGCTAAGCTGCAGAAAACTTAAAGAAACATTGCTGATCGAGTTTAGATCATGTTTTTGGGTCAGGACCAGTGGGGCGGGGCTTTAAAAAAAACCCTGACCAGAGCATCACTACAACACAGTCTGCATGTTCATGTCATCCTTGAAAAGCTACTAAAGGCAGAGGTCGTTTTCCGCGGGCGAATCTGCTGGGTTTGCACACTGGGCTCTGGAGGCCGAGTGAGCGAGAGAGCTTGTCCACGAGAGTCGCACCGATCCCACATGCGGGGATTATTGAGTGGGTCTTCCTCACTGCTAGCGCCCCTCAGAACAAGTGTGTGTGGGGGGTGCAGGGGAGGGCTATGCTGTGCTTTCAGTGCTTGCCTTGTCCTTTTCCTGGAGAACACAGAAGGAGTGTGTTACTGAGGTCTGGGATGGGGAGGTGGGGCGACAAAAACCAGGACTGGAGAGAAAAAGCATGAACTGGCACCAAGGCCCACTTAAGACACACAAATCTGAGGATGTGCTGCGTGTCGCTCCGCATTCGAAGGTCTTACCTTGCGTTTCTTGAGGCTCCCTGGACTAGTAGGGGAGGGGCTGGGTGACTTCATGGAGTGGGGTGTGGACAGCTGGCTGGCTGGAGTCCCGTTCACTGGGAGCGATAGAGAAAAGCAGTGTTAACGATCCACAACGTGAGAGAAGCCTTCAATCTAAACACACATCCGGTATCCAGAACAACCTCCGCTGAAAATGTACTCTTAAACAAGTCATGAGGCCTGGTACTAAGCCACTGCATCAGTTTAGATCTTTTTGCAAGAACCCGGCTCCAAGAAACCGTCCATATGTATGAAGTGTAGGAGGAAAGCAGGCAGCGCCCACACAGCTCCAGCTCCTTCTCACACTCAAGTCTGTTAACAATCCACGCCTGCCGTTCCCTACTGACATAAATAGGACGTGCATTACAGAGCAGTTTAGGAACCACACTTCACGCCACACACAGCCCAGACCACACGCAAAGCAGGACACCACCCCAAAGCACCTTCAAACCTCGCAATTCCACACACGGATTCATAGCTGGTTGCTTCCCCCCACTTTCCCTCACTGCTTTATCCTCAGCTGGTCTAAGTCCACAGAGAACTAAAAGACCTAAAGGCACTCTGATGAGAAACAACAAAGACCTGATTTAAATATGCATAGAAAACCTGTCCATGAAATAAATGAAGAAGCATGAATGAAATGCAGGATGTCTCTTTACATTTGGGAGGGACACTTCCAGCGAGACCGGACAAACTGCACAGAAATCATGTAGAAAGAATAAACTGAACTGGGTACAGACGGAGAAGAGCTCCAGTCTACGCGAAGTGACCAGACGCTCATTCCTCCAGTCGGAAGCACAGAAGACATACAGGCTGTGTTTACACTGGTTTCAGAGGTCTGCTATCAAACACAGGAGACGCCAGTGTTACAGTGAGGCTAAAGAATATCTGTTTAGAACAGAATATTCTGTATCCAGTGCAGTACAGACCGAGCTGTCACTTCCAACTGGCTAGAAAACACACTGCCTCTCAGTCAGTCTTCATTCATTCCTTCTTACACGTCTGCTCTGTCAGTTTAGAAATAAATGTGTACAATGCAAGGAATTACTAGCTTCAAAAACCTGAAGAGTGTTCAGAGAGCATCTCCTCTCCTGATGCTCTTCCTACCTTCTTTCGTACATAAAGATTTTAGCACTCAGAACTCTCCTCCTGTTCTGAAACAGTGTTGGATACAAGCGTCTGCCAAATGCATGTATTGTAATGCAATGTAATGGGATGTAATTAAATGTAATTAAATTTACTGTGATGTAGAAAGAGTCCTCCGTCTCCTACCTTCGTATTGCAGCATGCTGAGGACACAGTGCTTATTCCGAGAGGCAGTTTAGAATAGTGGCAGCGAACTGAGGCTCCAACAATGAATGAACGGAGCTGGGAGGCGCGCGCGCGTGGGCGGCCAATGGGCAGCCGGGCTGCTTGCGTTGACACTGACGCGCGCGCGAGCGTGGTGGGAGGTGTGCGCGGGGATAAAGAGTAGCAGGTAGTGACGGAGCTCGAGTCACTTCAAAGAACCGATTCACAGAACCGAGAGTCGGATCTAATGATTCATTGACTCGTAAGTCAAGTCGAGCTTTACCCGACCCCCACCCTCTCCGTGAACCAGGGGTGTATCAGACCCCCACCCTCTCCGTGAACCAGGGGTGTATCAGACCCCCACCCTCTCC
>JBBJLR010000037.1:9600763-9614128 GCA_037577145.1 Brachypetersius gabonensis
TGATGTATCTACTCTAACGACTTTAACGGTCAGAGTTCTCCTTTAGAACCGGATGGGGTTAAAACATAGGCATACCGAGCGCGGAATCCTGTCAGTTGCCAGACCCCGCCCCCACCCCCATAAACGGACCCGGCGTGAAATCACGTTAGCACAAACCGCCAAAAAGATCATTATTAGTTCAGTTCTCAGAAAAAATCCAAGATGGACTGGAACTGTGGGTTTACTGTATTCGGTATTTGAGACTTTTAAAGTTAAATGGCCTGTTTGTTGATTACAGGTCTACGATAATAAAGAAGGAAGATTTGTGCATTGAGAAGTCCAAGGTAAGACATTATCATGACATCATTTTCTAAATATTTGAATTTTGGAAGAACGCTGAGACTTAATATTTAGTGTGTGTGTTTCAGCTGTGCTGGGTCCTGTACTGTGATATCATGTGTTTGGACTATGATGGAAATTTACTGGATGCGTGTGTGATAACCTTGCTGGCAGCATTAAAGAACAGTAAGGCCTGTTTATGGTGTAGCTCCTGAAGATCTCCATTGCATCTCTTTTATGCTGCATAACCTCTTATCATCTCATCTGCCTTACAGCCCAACTTCCCAAAGTCACAATTAACAAAGAGACAGATTCAGTGGAGGTTGACCTGCAGCACAAGAAGCATCTACAGATCAACAAGCACCCTGTCGCCTCAACTTTTGCAGTATTTGATGAGTAAGACTTGTTCATTTGCCTTTATTGTTTTGGATTTTCACTCTTAAAGAAAGTACTTTACAGTCATTTGGCAGACGCTTTCATCCAAAGTGTCTAACAGTATAAACACTCCAGTTTCAATATTCAAAATACAGTAATCACCCGAGCACCCGCGTATAGTGAAAAACCATGTTGTGTTTTGTTTAAAAATGCCAAAAACGTCTATTTTTATAGTGTAAACTCTAAATATGCCCCCAAATCTGCTCCCAGAACATTTTAATTTCATTTTAAACTCCGCTTAATACATTACCCTTAATGTAAAGGTAAATCCGTATTTTCCGCTGAGATCTGAACCTGGGAAGGCTGCGGGGACTAAAGTGTACACCCGGATCGGATTTAAAGACTCCGGCTCACGGTTTTCGGGGGAATAACCCCTGATCTACTGGGGCTAAAAATACAAATGAGGGCTCTTTGGAAAGGTCTCCTGGAGATCTACCGAACTGTGGAGTTTGAAGTGTCCCCGCCGAGATATGCAACTCGAAAGGTTGAGGGACAAAAGTATTGGGACGTGGCGAGGTGAACGGGTCCCCTTGAGTGAAAACATCCAGAAAAAATATATTTATTGCCACAAAAGGATGGAGGATATTTGCAGTTTCCGCTTTATTGTGGGGATTTTCACGTAAAACTGAGTTCGGAATCCCCGACTCCTGATCTGCGCAAAACTGGGGGATTACTGTATATTTATTATAAATGCAATTTAGAATTGAACTGGTCTCTGAAACTGTACCAGGTTGAACTGGAGATCTTCAGCATTAGATACTGGTATCAGTATTCAATATTCAACCAGAGGAAAGCATTAAGTGCTAAAATCTTTATGTAGGAGAGGAGATGCTCTTCAGGAGGGTTTTGAAATGCTCTGTGCTTATTCTTTTGAAATCCACACGATGGGCCTTTTGTTTACTGTGTTACTCGAAGAAAAGAGTGGTTTGTGGTTCCCAGCCCTGGTCCTGGAGCTCCGTGCCTTTCTAACACACCCACTTCAACACATCTAACCCACCCCTTAGCTTTTGAACAGGTTTGTTGGTTTGGAAACGTCATTTTACTGTTGGACTTGCTGCCGGCCTCCCCATTACTGCAGCAAAACCAGGCACCGCTGGCCTGAGTGTTACTGTATTCGGTATTTGAGACTTGTAACAGTGTCATTTTAAAAGCATTGATTTTTAAAGTTAAATGGCCCATTTGTTGATCACAGCTCTACTAAAAGAAAGAACACATTCTACAGATTTCGAGCTTTTACTATTACCTGCCCAGTGAAATGGCTTCTATCTTAAGTGCAGTTCTTGGAAAATTCACATCTTAATTATGGTATACACTGTAGCAAATAGACCTTCCATTGGAAAAAACCTATTCCAGATCTTCCTCTATATCAGGGGTTCACAACCTTTTTTTCCTTGAAGCCCCAACTCCTACCTGCTTGGGGAAAAAGAATGAAAAAAACCTTTTTTTTGCAAAAAATAAACAGCGATTGTAGGTTTTTGTTCTTATACTCAAACACATGTTTCTCAGATATTGGGATTTTATGAATTTAATGTGTACAAATATAATTTTGTTAACCTAAGGGCTAAGGGGGGCCTGGACCCCAGGTTGGGAACCACTGCTCTAAACCTTATGGAGGGACCTTTAAATAATCAGCTTTTCCAGGCTGGGAGAGTTTCAGAAAATAAATCTGAGCTGGCACTGAAAAAATTCTTCTCTCTGTGTAGTACGGTGATCATCGCAGACCCTACAGCTGAGGAGGAAAGTCTGTCCACAGCGTTAATAACAGCCGTCACAGATGAGGACCGGCAGCTCTGTGCTTTTCACAAACCAGGTGAGCTCCCCGTTTCGGCTGAGTGAGGAAAGGAAGGTTTTATCACAGTACAGTCGACCCCCGACATTCACAGGGGTTACGTTTCAAGAGTTTTTGATTTAAAAAATGCCTTTTTTCAATGCCTTAATTTCATTTTAAACTTGGCTTAGTACATCATCCTTCATAGAAAATGTAAAGGTAAACTCGAGACTCTCCAGACAGGAACCTGTTCTGATGTGGGAATTCTGGACAGCAGCCAATCAGTAGCAAAGAGAAATAAATAACGTTCTCTGATTGGCTACTTTCAAACCTACCGCCTCCGAGTACAGCAGTATTCCACTGTCCCTAGACGCACTTTAAGTATACAGTTGCTTTTTATATGGATAGCACTAAATTTTATATGGAAATGTAGCTGTATTTGTTCAGTAGTTTGTAAATATTGCAATTTAGCTCTAAAATGTTTTAAAAATTCTAGAATGGCATGAAAAAAAAAATGCGGAGGATATTAGTTTGGTCCTAAGAAAAAATCCACAAACGAGTGAGGCAGTGAACTCTGAACTGTTGACATGCATGGATTGAGTATAGACTTAAATTTTGATTTTGTGGCTTGTGGTTTTCTTTCAGGAGGCAGCTCTTTATCGGCGGAGAAGCTTCAGGACTGCATAACGCGTTCTGTATCGCGGCACACAGAGATCAGCAAACTCATAGACAAAGTCCTAGAGAGCGCCGAGGCATCCAAATGAACACAAAAGGCCAGATTTTATCTAAAAGTTGTATTTTTCACTGTCAATATATATTTTCTTTTTTTTAATCACAATAAAACTGCTGACAAAGACCATTTACAAAACTTCTGCCTCAGTGTCCAGAAATGTCTTCCACACCCCTGATCCTGAACCCCATTCCCCCCCCATAAGAATATACATAGACTGCCCCTTCAGTACAACGAAATGCCGTTTTTAAAACGTGCTGCATAAAAAGAGCGCGTGTAATTGCATGCTGGGAGAATAAGGCCTGTCACTCTTCCATCCAGCCTGTAGAAAGTTTCTTTCACCAACCATTCGTTCCCCAGCAGGAGATTTAGGCACATCTGTAGGACTTTCTTTATAACATATGAACTGTCTTCAGGATGCTTCATTCTTGGGCCTGCAGGCTCCCACAGAACGGGCTGTTGGGGGAAAATGAGAGCATTCCTCAGAAGGCTCTAAAGGAATAGTCATTTCATATCTTTCTTTTAAAAAAATATGATCTTAAATAAATGTCCCGAGCTCTAAAAATCCTTGTTCAAAAGTACGCTCTCATTTGGCCTGAAGTCGAGTGGATATACCGTGTCCTCAGCTACAAACTCAGAGGGGAAAAGAAAAGGGAAAATTGAGTGTGTGGTCGTCACAGTCAGTCAGGAAAAATGCTGACCAAGCACAGTGTCTTCCTGGAGTCGGGCGCGTCCCGGGTGAGCAGATCGAGCCGGTAGTCATGACTTGGGGAGGGGCTGCGGCGTGCTGCGTTTCCTCTTACTTCTTGGTTGGTTGGCGAAATGTTGTCGCGGCAGCGCTGCCGGAGCTCCCGCCCCCGCCGCCATAGCCATTTGCTGCTGCTGCTGCTGCATTTGATGTTGCAAGAATTGCAACTGCATCCAGAAAAGAGAGAGAGGGATTAAAATCTTGCTATAGTCGACAAAGTCTCCCCTCACAGTCTGACGTATCAACTTTTTGTTTTAGAAAGTCTAGAACTGACCTCCATTTCAATACAGTTTTAAAACATGCCCATTAAACCAGCCTTGCCAAATGGCCTAAATAGGCAAACATTGGACAGTTTTGAGGAATCTAAATATTTATATTTACAGCATTTATCAGACGCTTTTATCCAGAGCCAGTTCCATTCCCTACCTACAGGGGGCAATCTCTCCCTGGAGCAACTTGGGGTTAAGGGTCAGGAACCCAGTGGTGGTGCTGAAGGTAGGATTCGAACCCATGACCTCTTGGTCCAGAGGCACCCACTAGACCACCACCACCCAGCCTACAGCTTTGTGTGTTAAACTTCAGGTTTATTGCATTACTTTGCTCTTATTTTTAACCCTGACGGATCAGTTGCTACATAAACCCCGTTTTAACACAGCAAATCAAACATGGCCTTCAAATGTCAATCAACATTTTCCAGGTTTAAAAAGGGTCGTAGGTAAAGCGTCGTAGTTCTAAACGATTTCTGGGCAGGTTCTGTTGCTCATGTCAACATACTTCACTCCGCTAATGAAATACTGAAGAAACGTTAAAAAAATAAACATTTATAGTTTCCCCTAAAGGGTAGTGGGCATGTTAAAAACTACACTGAAACATGCTGTGGGTCTGGGGCACCTAGACGTCCAGCTATGTCCCACTATAAAGAGTTCCATCCTATTATTCGCGTTAGCGCTCAACGTGTAGCGGTTTAGCCGAAGCTCAGTGACTGTGAGGGAAGAGAGCTGTTCAGACTGCTGTGTTTGCAGAAATGACCCATGAATGAAGGTGGCTGGTGAGTGAGCAGAAGCTGGATGTGGCAGAGGGAGGGCAGGGAGCGGAGGATGAAGACTGGAGGGATGGTGACGGGACAGAAACGGGGGACACAGGACAATCGAACAGTCAAGCAGCACCAGTGGCACAACAGCGCAAATCAAATCAGTGGTATCTCGAACTGCGAAAAGCAAATATATAAATAAATCATAAAACAAAGCGCGCGCACGCACACACACACACTGCCCTGCCATGCTGTTTTTAAGTGCGACAGGTGTCAGTAAGTCAGCAACTTTAACTCTGATCACAGCTTAAGCCGTTAGAGCGTTTGCATCCAGGAAAGGAGTTCGATATAAGAAATCCAAAACAGATTCTTTTATATAGAAGCATAGAGAAACTCTGCCGGTAACAAACAAACCCTCCCCACCCACAAAAAAAGGTCTAGGAAATACATTCATGATGTTTATTTGAGGTCTCATGCTTTTGGGAATGCCCCCCCCTCCAAAAAAAAAACCAAAACACTCCTGCTTTATAAGCAGAACCCAGGGTGCCACAAGCTCTACTTGAACGTATTATTCAATGACTCCCAGAAAATAGGCTCAGACAGGCAAAAGGGAAGCTCAAACATGATCAGAAAATCCCCCTGCAGAGGTCACAGAGCGTCTATGAGATACGAAAACAAGAGGGAAGCCATGGGAATGTTATTAAAGCTATCTTGGTGAATGACAGGAGCAGATGCTGCAGCTGTGTGGCGTAAGGCGATCAATTTGTACAGTGGACACATAGACATCTTGCATATAAGACTCGGGCCCTTCTTTAAAACGTAAACAGATCAGCAGACAGAACTATACAAATAAATGGAAGGTAGTCTGGCTTCATTCAGTCGAACCTGCAGGTGTATTTAACCTCATCACATGATTTTTTTTTTTTTTAAATCCTCTATACACAACGGATGTAAGCGGACACAGCAGAGCCAGGTTTTCTATTCGGCTCGAGGGCAGACAGTACATTCTGGCTTTGAGTGAGCCTCGGTTTGAACTGGCAGTCTGATATTCAGATGTCTATGGGTGGATGAGGTCAAAGTTGCTGCATTACTTGGATCTGTGGCTGGTGCTGCTGCTGGAGCCTCGGGGACGGCAGGCTGGACCCAGAGCCCTCCAGACCACAACCCAGCTGGGACAGCACTACCAAACCAGTACGGGCCGAGGCCAGGACGAGGTATGAGGAGGGAGGAGGAGGAGAGAGAGACAGAAAGAGAGAGGGAACGACAGAGGAAGACAGGTGAAGAAGGAAAACAAAAGGTAGAATGAAGCAGAGAAAAGGGGAAGTGGCATCCATCTCATGTAAATTAAACAACACACACACAGAATCAAAATGGAAAACAATCTGAGATTCATTTCTTCTTGACAGCTCAGTGGAATTCACTGCAATAGTTATTAGCAAACTATTAGTAACATACTACTGTTGTGTTAGTACCTGTTAGAGAGACAACTGAATGTAGATTTGTGTCGATTACAGCGATCAATAAGGAAAAGAGGGAGGAAATGGAACATTAGATGTGAGTGGATGTGTGAGGATGGGTTCGTGTGTATACACACCTGTCTGCGGAGACATGAATCCCCCCACCCCAGCAAGGTTGATGACGGCGGTCTGTTGTGCGGTGAGGCTCTGCTCTGCAGTCAGTCCCTGTTCAGTCTGTGCAAAGGAAACACTTTATCAGTTACTGGTACTGATCCGAAACAAGTGTTTTATTCTTTTCAAGGGCAGTACAAAGTATGGCTGGCCGAAAAAAAACCATTGTCCTATAAACAGATTACAGCCACACAAGTCCAGACTTTAAAGCTCCCTTCTGTTGATTTATACTGAAAACTACAATTTGATTGCAGCAGATTATTGAGGGCAGGCAGTTTTTTTTGTTGTTGTTTGAAATCTGTTTTTCTTGATTAAAGTGGGACCCGAGTTTCCAATAGTTGACATATTTGTGTACAGTAACCCCTCAGTCTAACGCAGATTTTTATTTTCTAAGAACCGAACTGCATTACCTCCACCAGTCCAGCGGTGGCAGTAATACACTGAAAAGTTGTCAACCGCCATAAAAAGAAGAAGAAGCTGCTGCTGCAGCATGTAGCATGATTGCTTCGTGTCTTGTCCTCGTATTTTAGTGTTTAAAACTTTTCCCCCCAATTTCCAACAGTGATCTCAGTTTATTTATTATTAGTAAGCTGTGCTGTGTCTAAACATGTGGGTAGAGAGAGTTATTTCAACCTTTCTTTTGTGTACGAGTCTTTGCACGCTGGTAATGCTAACCGCTAATGCTAACACTTTTTTAAGCAATAATGTTTTCTGATTATGATTATTTATTTACCTTTACATTTTCTTTAAGGGTAATGCATTAAACTGAGTTTAACATGAAATTAAAGTATTCCGGGAGCAGATTTAAGGGCATACACAATAAAAATAAGCTTTTTTTTATTATCAAAACACAACAACGCTATAACGCAATAAGACTATAAGCTGGTGCTCTTGGAATGTAACCCCCAAGAAAAGCGGGGCATTACTGTATTGCATACTGGGTATTATAGTAAGAGACACTGCCTGACACAAAATCATACATTCTGACAAACTGATGAGGCTGAGTGATGAAATACAGCTCTGCATAACATTACATAACATCACGAGTAACATGTCACAAACACATTTAATACCTCCAAAAGGATCAGGTTTCTACCGTATGACACTGTTAGACTACTGAGAAAATACTTTGTAATCGTTCAGAGCAGAAGAGTAGGAAAAAGAACCACATATATTAAGTGAGAGGCTACTCTTAACCTGATGTGAACCTTTCTCATGGTGCTCCTGAGTCGCCTCTCAATCAATATTCATTGCACTTTCCTCCAGTAAAATAATTCAGGTCAACTCACCGACTCCCCCTGCTGTTGTGGACTGGATGTGGCAGATTGGCTGCTCTGCTGCTGCGGGGAGAACTGCGAGAGCTGCTGCTGCTGCTGCTGCAAAGAGTTAAAGATGATTGGTGCAGCAGGGATCTGAGTCAGAAAGAGGCAGATAAACAAGGAATGTAAGTGATCCAACAACAATCTAAATGCCAGCACTCTACAATTTAATACACATCCATCCTCACCTGTAGAACATTGAGTTGCCGCAAACCTTGGGCATTATTCAGACCAAAATGACCCCCTGGAGGCATAAAACAGCACAGAATGAAGTATAACACCTTTTTAGGTAAAAATCTACGGTCCCCCATTAAAATGGACAAGTAAGAATGAAAAAGGGAGTACCTGCAGGAGCTGCAGGCTGCATGGCAGGCAGGGTGCCAGACATTAGGCCTCCTGGACGCAAAATTCCACTCAGGTTTATCCCAGGGGCTAGAGTACCAGGACTACAGCCCAGCATGGGGTTAGAGCCAGTCATTAGAGTCTGGGGACTGCTGTGTGCAGCACACGCACCATCACACCCACATACACAATCACACAGATCAATCAGTCTGAAATTGCCAATGAGCTATCTGTTGAGAGTCTAACTGATTCCTGAGATTACAAGAAAACAATGAGAGAATAATCAGTTCCCTGACTGTAAAGCATGAAGAGGGAGCATGTCGTACCAGACGGGGCCCACCACGTTGATGAAGTTGAGCCCGGTAGGGTTTGTCATGACCTGGGAAGAGGTGGTGCTGGAGGTAGGCAGGGGGATAGTCATGACTGGCAGAGTCATTTGCTGCTGGGTGAAGGGGGCAAGAAGCGCCGGTTGCTGGGACACAGCCGGGTCTTGGGGGGTGGGCGTCACCGAAGGTGTATTATTCTGAACGTCTGCAGGGTGTGGCGTGGAACAGGGTGTGTTGGTTGGGGTGGGCGTCGATGGCTTGGGCGTTCCTGACCCTGAATAAATGAATCATGCCAATCATGACTGTATGCAAGTACACAGAACAAACATATAAACACAACACTTTTGTTTTTGCTCCCATTTTTTTTTATTGTGGTCAGTCTAAGGCACACCTGTGCAATATTCCTGCAGCCTAATCAGCACCTTAATATGCCACAGCTGTGAGATGGGGTTATCTCTGCAAAGGAGAAGTGCTCACTAACACAGATTTAGAAAGATTTGTCAACAATATTTGAGAGTAATGTGTCTTCTGTGTATGTAGGAAATGTTTCAGATCTTTGAGCTCAGCTCACGAAAAATGGGAGGAAAAAAACCAAAAATGTTGCGTTTATATTTTTGTTCAGTATATATTCGTAAAGACAGTTACAGTAAGTGTATGTCCATCACAAATATGTTAATTCAAAATAAAGGGCAGGTTACAGGGTAAAAACTAAACTCTGCAGTACCAAGTGCCAACTTAGACTTAAGTTCAAAGCCTTAGCTCTTTAAGTACGGCGCATGTACTCACTCTGCATGGGGGAGAGCGCAGTGGGGGAAAGCAGGCCGACCTGGCCTAACTCAATGGAGTGCTTCCGTGACAGAGACTGGCCCTTATTGGGCGGCGGGGTTGGGCACTTCAGATGGCCGCTGGGGGCTTGAGTATTATAGGAATTACCTGGAAAACCAAGCAGGGACAGTTACTAAAACACAGTAGAGGAGAACAACAAGCCCTATAATCTCTCAATACAAAATATCCGTTTGTGGGATGGGGGAGGGGCCGTGTTTACGTGTGGGGTGGGCTGTGTATGTATGCATGTATGTTTGTGTTGTCGTGTTTTTTACTTATTTATTTAATTCATTTATTTGCTTTTCCTCCTCTTTCTGTGTTCTCCGGAGTTAGTTGTTTGTGTGCTTTGTTTAAAAGAATAAAACAAAACAACAAAATGCAAATGATATCTCTTACACAAAGTAGAGGGTTAAAAGCTCCAACAAACTTCAATATTTTCCACAAAGATCTCTGCTACAATTTTTCTTCATCTGATGAAGATCAAGAACGCTTTGAGCAACTTGCTAGAGAAACTTGACCTTGACAAGAATCTCCATGTCCCTTCGTCTATTAATTAATTGGGTTTTTATCTTTATTATTTTATTCATTTATTTGATTTGTTTTAGTTTATTTCTTATTATTTTCTTTTGTGTTTTGGTAAAAAAAAAAAAAAAAAAAGCATTTAAGAAAACTTAAATGCTTAAAAAAACCATTAGCACTAACGGTTAGCATTAGAAGGGGGGTTTAAAGCACTAAAATACGAGGACAAGGCACGGAGCAGTCATGCTACATGCTGCAGCAGCTTCTTCTTCCTCTTCTTTTTTATGGAGGCTACTGTATATGGTTTTCTGTGTCTGTACTACGTGATCTTTCTACGGCAAGCCTAGAGGGCGAAAACTGTTGAAGCGAACCCGGAGGGCTTTTTGTTCAAGTTTAACCGAACTGTACCGCAGACTTAAAGCGGACCGAACTGAGACCGCCTCCCGATGTGTCTCCGTTCAGTTCATTTCAGAGGGGTCCGAGTTCGTTTAGCATGTTCACATATACGCAAAACATGTTGACAGATCGATCTGAGTTCACTTTAAGGGCTGAAGCAGAGCAAGGTTCGTCCACGACGTTCTCTGTGCTCTGTCATGAAAAGCACAGCAGCCCTTACCTGAGGAGCTGGTGGTGGTGCCAGAGCCAGAGGGCAGTTTGATGGGGGGAGGTTTGTGCTTCACACCTTTCCCCAACACAGAGGACTGGACCAACGCTGAAAATCCGTCCTGCATGACAGAACCAGAACACACTGATTCTAAACAGAACATTTTAACACTATTTATAAAGAAAAACAATGGAAACTTCACTATCGCAACAGATGACATTTAAATTTACGGCATTTATCAGATGCTTTTATCCAAAGCGACTTCCATTCCCTAACTACAGGGGGCAGTCTCTTGGGGTTAAGGGTCTTGCGCAGGAACCCAGTGGTGGTGCTGAAGGTAGGATTCGAACCCATGACTTCTTGGTCTAGAGGCAAGTATCTTACCCACTACGACGCCCCACCCCCACCCCCACCCCCACCCCATGTACAGCACAGTCTTACCTCGATCTCCCTGGCAGGTGAGAGCTGGCTCTGGGCTCCCACACTACTGGAGTTGTGCAATATCTTTACTTCACACTTTACATCTGTCTCATAAACTTCCTTGTACTGAGCCAGAAACCTGCAACAAAAACATACACAGTACTGCAAAAACATACTACACGGGAAAATAATCTTACTATGTAATTTGGTACCTGTTATCCTGGCCAGTGTTGAAAAAATATTTACATAAATATTTAAATCAAATTTGAACACTGTGCTGTCCATTATCCCCTAACCTCTAGACACCACACAAAAGCACACACCTGCCATTTTTATCTTTTTGCACCATGAACTAAATGGCTTGTCATTATCACCCATTTATGCAGACTGTTGCTTATAAAGAGTGACGCTCCAATCTACTTTAGGCACTTGGGCCATACCTGTCCATTTTTAACATTGAAAATAAGGGATTTTTCCCAAGATCCCGACCCAAAATACAGGAAATTAACGGGGGGCTCGAGGGGGGGGGGGATTAGCGTTGGCAGGGTGAACTTCATGTGATTCGGTTCAATACGTTCACTTAAAAGATTAGTTCTTTTGAACGAATTGTTCGCAAACGACACAACACTACTTCCCATTGACATTCCTCTGTTAATAGCAAGAACACGCACTGAGCCATGGATCAGTCTGTACAGTAACGGACAGCCATAGAAGCACAAACCTCCGTGGTGGTGGTTGTTGCACCAGGCAATAAGGATATATGCTGGAGAGATCTAACATTAGTCTTATAGCGAGCTTCTGACTGGTCTGGTGGCCTGCTGTTATTTATTTATTTTTAACGGAGCATAAGCTCTCGCAGCACTCGTGACACCAGAGCCCCCTTTTGCGGATCTCGTCTTTGTTTTGGGACATTAAAAGCCTTTCAGACTGATGTGGCACTAAATGCTGGGGAATTATTTTCTCTTACTATGAAGTTTGGCATCTTAAACAAGCGTCGAGAAACAGCTCGCAGCCAGTAGGCTACTCCGCAGCCGTCAATGTTTAAGAGAACTGCCGAAACCATAATGTTTATTTTTATTTTTAGGAAAAATAATTAAACCGTAATTAAACCAAAGAAAAAGAGCCTTTCCAGAACTTTGTCTGCCGAAGCTTGTTCAGCTCCGCCCCTCGCTTCCCATTTTTCCCCTTCGGATCTGCATCAATCTCATTATTGACCTTTAGTGCCCTCAGTTGATGGAAATCTGTCACAGCGACGGAGAACTTTAATCCATGTGTTTAAAGCCCATTTAAACTTGCACATATAAGGATAATGTATCATATATGTTTCTGTAACAAATAAAGGAAGACATAACTACTGTGTTTATGTTAAACAGATGTTAGAAGGGCTAAATGCTTAGTGCAAATCTAGAATAAATTACAATAAACTGTAATTATTCAATAGGTTCAGGACAAAGTAAGTTTTGTTCATTTGAACACAATCCTCAAACCAGAGCAATGTGCCTGAATATCCAGTACAGTCATGCACAGTTCACCCTTTTACTTTCTCATTGGCTTATTACAGTTATTAGCAGTGTACAAGCTAATCTAAAGAGTCTTTCTGAAAATAAACAGCGTTGTATGAGCTTACTTACAATCAGTAATGATGCAAACACACAATAAAGAGCTAATAACACTGTCACAGGATCTAAAGTGAACAGAGTAAGTGTCTCTGTCTCCCTCTCTCTCTGTCTCCCTCTCTCTCTCTCTCCGTCTCCTTCTCTCTCCGTCTCCCTCACTCCACAGTCCTTTGCATGTGCCAATGCTTTTCTTTACACTACAGGTGCTTTTCAATTCCTTTGGATCTGCATCGATCTCATTTTTAACCTTTAGTGCACTCAGTTGACGGAAATCCGTAATAGCAACGGAAAACTTCAATCTATGCATATAAAATTTAACTATACATTGTTTTTACTAATGTCCAGAGAACACAAAGAAAGCACGTCTTGGGATGATGAAACACTAATGAATTCAAAGTAGCCAATCCGAGAACGTTGTCGTGTTTTTCATTTTGTTCTTCTTAAAGCCCTGAACTTTAATTATTGTAAATTAAATTAATTTATTACTGTATTTACCTGCTTATACCAAAGAAAAGGCGCTTCATGAATTCCAGCCCAGTCTCTACAGGAGTAACATCCCTATTTACATTCTAGCACTGCGGAAGACAGCAGTTCAGTGTAAACTGTACAGTCCAGTCTCTACAGGAGTAACATCACTATTTACATTCTAGCACTGCGGGGGACAGCAGTTCAGTGTAAACTGTACAGTACAGTCTCTACAGGAGTAACATCACTATTTACATTCTAGCACTGCGGGA
>JBBJLR010000037.1:9644360-9655972 GCA_037577145.1 Brachypetersius gabonensis
GTCCTTCACTCTCACTCTCTCTGGACACCGTCCTTCACTCTCACTCTCTCTGGACACCGTCCTTCACTCTCACTCTCTCTGGACACCGTCCTTCACTCTCACTCTCTCTGGACACCGTCCTTCACTCTCACTCTCTCAGGACACATGGAGAAACAAACTTCTGCAAAATAACTGCAAGAACAAAAGCTCCTAACCCGAATTTTAGCTCTCAACTCAAAACAAAAAATCGACCAAGAGACGCTTGTATCTCGAAAAACTCATACGTTGGGACAGTCATAAGTCAACGTACCGCTGTCTCTAGCAGTTCTTTAACTTTTAATGGTAATGAAATGAAAGAACTACTTTGTGCATGGTCTGTAGATGCTGGCACATCTCACCTCGCTGAGGTTTGCCCCGAAATGACTGAGGTAAACTGATCTTTATCATTAGGAAAACCTTTTAGAAAACTTTTGAGTATTTACCAGAATAAGTGTTCCTGTTTGGTCCTGTGTTACATAATTCACGTTAAATAGATTGTTCACAAAATAAGAAACAATTATGACAGAATTTATAGACTAATAGTAGACTAATAAACTAATAGACTAATAGTTTATTAGTTCTTCTGTTCCTGAGCTACAGAACAAGCTGGAGTTCATGATGGGTCTTTTTCCCAGATTTAAGATTTCAATAATTTAAGAGGATTAAGAGAAACCAAAAGAAGGATCTTTAGAATCGATTACTTAATATCTGATTTAAAAACAACATTGTGCATTACTGTACACTGTCTTCTCAATTAACACACAAAGGTCCACTGAAAGGGATTTTGCTTCTTTTTATACATGACCAAAAACTAAAGTACACAAATACAACATTAAAGCTTATTTTATGGAAGAAAATTCATTTTCCTTTATGTCTAACCAGTTTTCACCCATAAAGATTGGCTTCCATGGTAGAGATCCTTATTTTTTTTACATCCACTAATTTAAACGAACGTGGATCATTTAGGGGGAACCTGGTGGCCTGGTGGTTGCCCCTGTGACCAGAAGGTTTTGGGTTTGAATCTCAGGACTGCCAGTGGAACCACTGAGCAAGGTGGCGTCCCCACACACAACTCTATACACACTGTTGTCCCACACACTACTCTATACTCATTCCATACACACTGCTGTCCCACACACTACTCTATACCCATTCTATACACACTGCTGTCCCACACACTACTCTATACTCATTCCATACACACTGCTGTCCCACACACTGCTGTCACACACACTACTCTATACCCATTCTATACACACTGCTGTCCCACACACACTGCTCCTGCGTACACACTGCTCCCCACACACACACTACTCTATACACACTGCTGTCCCACCACACTACTCTACACACACTGCTGTCCCACACACTGCTCCCCCACACACACTGCTCCTGCATACACACTGCTCCCGTATACACACTACTCTATACACACTGCTGTCCCACACACACTGCTCCAGTATACACACTGCTGTCCCACACACAAGCTGCTCTGCTCTGTGGTCCCTTCTGGTGAACACACCACACTCAAGGACACCTCAGTGGGGCGAATAGCAGCCCCGGGACTCAAACCCACAACCTTCTGATCGCAGAGACAACTCCCTAACCACTAGACCACCAGCTGTAATTGGGCAGAGCTGCAGACCACTGTTTGTTTGTTTTTTTTTTGGGGTGGGGGGGGGTGTTTACACTGCAGTAGAAGCAGATTCTATTTTAAACCCAGGCTGGACATCCATGAGCACAGTCCTCACACTGTCCACACAGTCCTCACACTCTCCACACACAACGGCTACTTCGGGACAGCTGTCACAACCCATGATGTACTCCACACACACACGCGCGCGCGCGCACGCACATATTTGATCAATAAATGTAATGATAGTCTGAATGACCCGCAGCAGACCGGACTGGGATCATTTACCTCTGAATGGACAGGACCTCTTCAGGCGCGTTTCCTCCAGTCTGGAAGCTTGAATTCACGCGTGAAGCGTCTCCACCATGATGGGTCGATCAACTTTCCAGCGCAGTCTCTTCTGTCCTGGAGCTCCAGACACGCACTGTAAATATATCTTGCCCGTCAGCCCCGCCCACAGCCTGACAGACAGCTGAGGCGAGCTATCAGCGCGGCGTGACGGCCTAGCAACAAAACGCTGATTGGTTCATGCGGAGTGTCTTCCAGCCAATGGGCTTGAGCATGCACAATGCAGGAGAAGAACCAAAACACGCAGTCTGACTCAGGCTTTCTGAACCTGGGTGAGTTCTGTCCCTGGCGGTTTTAATGAAAAAGTATATATTAAAGGAGTATCGCTCACAATATAATTAATTTACTGAATCGGCATCACTTACAAGCTCACATTTAAACCTCTTTGGGGCAGCTGGTGGTCAAGCGGTTAGGGAGTTGCCCCTGCAATCATAAGGTTGTGGGTTTGAATCCTTGAGTCAGGCACTGCCCCCACACAATACTCCTCGGCGCCCGCTGGTGGCAGCCCTCTGTATCACTGGATGAATAGGTTACATGCATTTACATTCAAATGGAAACAACGTGTGATCCTAGTATGCATCCATATCTAGCATTGCATTTATTAATCAAATGTGTTTGTGTACAACTTGTGGTTCGTGACAACTGTCCAGAAGTAGCTGTTTAATAATGAAAACTCAGAATTAGCATCACTTACAATCTCACATTTGGACTTCTATGGGTCAGCTATTGGCCTAGTGGTTAAGGAGTTGCCCCTACTATCAGAAGGCCATTGGTTTGAATCTCAGGACTGCCAATGGCATCACTAAGGTACCCCTGAGGAAGGTACCGTCCCAACACAGACTGCTCTATACGCACACACACTGGTCCCCAGTGCCCCCGTAGGTGGCTGCCCCCGGCTTCACTTTGTGAATGGGTTAAATACAGAGTGCTGTGTTCACATATGACTATAAAGGGCCACTTTACTTTATGAATGTGGAAGCCATAACTGAACTGCCTAAACAAACAGCACCACCCGAGTGTTTTACCTGCATCACCCTGTTCCAGAATCAGGACATGGTCTTGCCACAACATGTACACCTCATTCCTGTCATGTGGAAATAACATTGGCGCCATTGCAAGTCAATGTAAAGGTTCCTGCAGCTATAAGTCTGATGTGCTCTATAAACATTCTCCACCTTTAAGCAACTAACACTTGTAAAAGAAACCACCACTCTCCTGACATGAAGAGAAACGTTTATTCTTCTCAGCACTGCAGCATAAACACCACAGCACTATTCAAAATGGTGAACCTTCTTTACATGATCGACTCTGAATCATAATCCAACACAGGAATAAATAAAATGATGACAGAGGGAGCGACAAACATAATCAAAAGATAAATCATCCAAGAAAAAGACCATGAGGCTCCAGGATTTAACTCAAGAGTTCACTGAAGTGCTATGTTTGTGTGTGTGTGTGTGAAGGAGGGGGGGGGGGGGGTCATTGTGGAGGAGAACTCGCAGTATTTGCACGCAAAATGCCCTTCAGGACCCTGAAGGTGGCCAGTGGCTGGTTCTCCTTTGGGGGGTAGCATGGACCACGGTCCGTCACGTAGGCGTATGGGAACCGTAACACCCACAGTCCATCAGGGGGCAGCACAACCTCCGCCTGCTCCGGATGGAAAACGGGACAGGGTGGCGGGCCTGGCTGAACCTGGTCGTAAGGGAATAAAACACAAAAGTGAACCACACATACCACTAGCTACGGGACATACACTACATGGACAAACGTATTGGGACATAACACCAACAGGGACTTTAATGACATTTCATCAGTCACGTTCTTCCACACTGAACTCTTCCAGCCATATCTTTACGGAGCTCGCTTTGTGCACTGGGACACAGTCATGCTAGAGTAAAAAAAAAAAAGGTTCTTCCCCAAACTGGGTCCACGGAGTTGGATGCATGGCTTTGCCCAAAATGTCTTGGTCTCATGAAGCATTAAGATTGATCTTCACTGGAAATAAGGGACCCAAACCCTGAAAAACAGGTGTGTCCCAATACTTTTGTCTATTTAGTGTATTTCAGTGTATCTGTAGGCTCTTTGCTGGATTAAACCTGGACATAAATCTTTACAATAGTCCCTAGTATAATATAACAAAAGAGTTTTCTGTAATGACACACTTAAGGCATTTAAGGCACTGAATTGTCTAGAAGTGAAATTAAGTCAAGACTATACAGGTTCAGTACCTGAGACTAATTACTAAGACTAAGTAAAGCCACCCATCACTGGCTGCCTGTGTCTGACAGAAAGAAATACAGTTGGCATTTCAACGTATGTTGTGCCTACATCCATGGGCCATTCTGTAATGAACGTCTAGATAGAGATCATTCTGAGCAGCTGCATTGTGGCCTGGTGCGGGAACCACAGTGCCTCGGACTGACTCTACATTGGAAAGTGAGAACAGCTGAAAAGGTCATAGGGGTTCTTCTCCCCCAGACAGGGACATGTACAACCCCTACACCCCTCCCTCACTCTCTCCTCCCTCCTGCCGTCTGGTTCTGTCTTTACGTTTCTTTCCTCAGGCCAACAGACGGAATCTGAACTGAACTTCATACATACAAAACTATTTCAAGCACATCTGCACATACATCCCTGAACATTTGAACCACTGAACATTGTTGAAAAAAAATCTTAAATAAATGTAAACAAAATTTAAATTATAGTAAGTTCTTAGCCAGAAAAAATAGTAAAAGGAAGAATCTATAACAGCAGCACAGATGAAGAAGAAACTGCCCAGTGATGTTTTTGCCCTCTTCTCTGTGGCTCTGGGTGAAGAGTTTTGGAAAAACACCATTTATTGCAGTTCAGTCAGTCTTTGGCGATATGGATATTACGCATGTTGATATCGCGATGATGATAAATTTACAATATATTGTGCAACCCTAATACATTTACATTAATGGCATTTAGCAGACCCATTTTATCCAAAGAGACTTCTATTCCCCAACTACAGGGGGCAGTCTCACCCAGGAGCAACTTGGGGTTAAGGGTCTTTCTCAGGAACCCAGTGGTGGGGTGCTGAAGGTAGGATTTGAACCCATGACCTCTTGGTCCAGAGGCAAGTATCTAATGCACTAGGCCACCACCACCCCACATACTGTTAGGTATTATCCTTCTTAAACAATAATTTACTACTGTTGTTCCTTATCTAAAAAATTGCATTTTCAGATTTAATTACTCTGCTAGAACATGTGACCTTAAACATTGTGTTTATGTGCTTATGTGCTGTCCTGTTCTGTTCTACTGTTGTGTTTATAAGTCTTGTACTTTCTTTCCTTTTACACTCCGTGTTGTCCAGCTTACACTTTTGAAGTCTTGTGATGCCTGGTGTGGCACCATGGTCCTGGAGAAGCGTTGTTTTATTTCACGGTGTAACGTGTAGACGGTTATTATGAAAATAGACAGATGATATATTTAGTACCGACTGTTAAGACAAGCCACTCAGTCTGACAAAGTTAACCCATCTATGGCTCTAAGCCAGTGGTTCCCATCCTGGGGTCCGGGAGAGATCACGAGAGATCAGTGGGGGGGGGGGTTTGACGTTACCGAAATTATATTCAGAAAAACATTAAATGTTTCATACAATCCCAATGTCTGAGAAACGTTAAAGTGTGTGTGTGTATATAAGACAAAAAAAAAATTTTTGCAAATAAAAGTGTGTAATTAATCACTATTATTTTTGTGCGTCTATGGGGGTAGGAGTTGGGGTTGGGGGCGGGCCCGGCTTGGGTTGGACACAGGCAAGGGGGGCTTCAATGAAAAAAGGTTGGGAACCACTGCTCTAAGCTGTTACATTTGCAATCATGTTTGTTAAGCTTTCATTTGTAGCACAGATGTGTAGGTCGCTTGTGTAAAAAATGTTTAATCCTGCTTAATTTCTTCTACAATCATGCAAGAATCAAAATGTGCTCGGTCATGCCTTGCTCTGTACTGTTTAGCAACTAATACACAGCAGTTAAAAGGGCCAGTGGAGGTCAACCTTACCTGTGGGCTAAGGGTAATCTCAAGCGGGGCGTCAGGAACCACAATAAAGAGGCGAGCAAGCTGCGCATAGTGGGGCTTGATGGCCCGGTTCTGGGTGGGAGAGGGTATGTACAGAGGCATGTCTGAGTTCAGGGCTCGGGTAGCCGGCTCTTTCGCTCCTCCCTGTCCGAGGACTTTTACGACCTTATCTGGGGCGGAGCTGAGGAACCGGCGGCCTCTACTGTCCTCGTACTCAAACCCAACGTAGGCACGCGCAACGTCATCCCGCCTGCGGCCGCGTCCAATCCCGCCACCCCGCTTCCCAGCCGGAGCTTTGTTGGGGGCTGGCCACGACAAGGGTCCGCCATCCAGCGCCTCAAAAGAGCCCACGTCGTCCTCCGAGCGGCTCCGGATCACCACGTCCCACGGCAGGAGGAAGGCCGAGCCGGGGAGGAAGCCAGGCTGCTCTAGGCCTGCGAGGCTGTTGTAAGCTTTAGCAGATCCGAGTTTGACCAGGGACCAGCTGGAGAACTTGGGCAGGAGACCCTTTGGGCAGCCGGAGTGGAGCATGCCTGGGAGATACTCCACGGTGGAGGCCTGGCGGTCCACACTTGGCCTCTTCTCGTGGCCCTCTGCTCCATCGGCGTACGGGCCGAGGCTGTCGGTGGACTGGCCCAGGCTGAGGGCCAGGCTCAGGCCGGTGCTGTCTCCTGGCGTATGGGTAATGCTCTCCTTCTCTTTCAGACGATCTCCATCCCCAGATGGAGCCACTTCTGCGGTTCTGGTCTCCCCGTCACTCGCCGGGGCTGGGTCTGGTGTGCTGGCTTGGAACACAGGGAAGTTTATCCTCTCCAGCTTGCTGCAGCACTTCTCCTCCAGCATCTGAGCAACAGAACGGAAATAAGGTCATCCTGCAGAACATCTGACCTTTATTGTTTGTGGAGGAAGCTCAACAAAGCTTTTCTGTTGCCCCAAGATGACCTTTTGCAACATCAGTAATGATTTAACTGACCACAGAAACATCACTAAAACTATCATTATGACTTTCTAGTGTTAGTCATCTGTTTACAGACCTGATAGAAGTCGTAATTGGCGGTCTGGATATCAAAGGGGTCTTCTCGAGGAGACTGCTTCCTTCCACAGTTACAGGAGCTCGTAGAGCGCCCCCTGCTGTTATGATAAAGGATAGGGGGGTTGTGGTCCATCTCTGGCTTTTCACCTGCAAGGATCCAACACATTACACATTATACATTACATGTACTATATTAGAATGAAGCACTAATCACAGAAAGAAATACTAAGCTAGCACTTTTCAGGGTAAACCTTTCAGGAACGGATCAAATGTGCAAATTTACCTCAGCCAAAATAATTTTGCGGTCATTTACAAAACTACTGATACATAAACATTTGTTTTGAAAATAGACCTTGGGACTTCCTGAGTTTTGCTGCCTTAATGTATATACAACAAATATAACTCCTATAATCCCTATTCATAGTAAATGTAGCATTTATTTCTACAAATATAATGAATAAAACAGACCAGTAGGGTTTAAAGGTCATGCGCTCCACAGTACAATAAGCAAATCATCAAATAAGTAAATCAGTGCTCTGGAACGCCCCACCCACACACTTGAGGGCTCCACAGACTGTATCCTGCTTGAAGAAAAGCCTAAAAACGTCTCTTTTTAACCAATGTTTTAAATGATTGTTTGATTGCTTGCTGTATTTTTATATTTAATGTTTTTACTAGATTTTTAATTCTGTCTCATAATATGAAATTTTCTGTCTGTATGCACTTTGAGATTTATTTTTGCAAAATGTAAAGTGCAATATAAATAAAATGTATTATTATTATTAAATATGAGTTTGAAATATCAGACCAATCTAAAACAAGATTTTTTACCCCCAGTTTTGGTCGTGGTCAATGCCACCCATGAGATCATCCATGTGTTTTCTTGGATCCACTGGTTTCTCCCTAAAACTAAACCTAGGACTGCACCACCTAGAACTGCACCACCTAGAACTGCACCACCTAGACATCTAGAACTGCACCATCTAGATCTGCACCACCTAGAACTGCACCATCTAGAACTGCACCACCTAGGACTGCACCATCTAGACATCTAGAACTGCACCACCTAGAACTGCACCACCTAGGACTGCACCACCTAGGACTGCACCACCTAGGACTGCACCACCTAGAACTGCACCACCTAGACATCTAGAACTGCACCATCTAGAACTGCACCACCTAGGACTGCACCACCTAGGACTGCACCATCTAGGACTGCACCATCTAGGACTGCACCATCTAGGACTGCACCATCTAGGACTGCACCATCTAGGACTGCACCACCTAGACATCTAGAACTGCACCACCTAGGACTGTACCATCTAGGACTGCACCACCTAGGACTGCACCACCTAGGACTGCACCACCTAGGACTGCACCACCTAGGACTGCACCACCTAGGACTGTACCATCTAGAACTGCACCATCTAGATATCTAGAACTGCACCACCTAGAACTGCACCACCTAGACATCTAGGACTGCACCACCTAGGACTGCACCACCTAGGACTGCACCACCTAGAACTGCACCACCTAGAACTGCACCATCTAGATATCTAGAACCGCACCACCTAGAACGGCACCACCTAGAACTGCACCATCTAGACGCTGGAGAATAAACTTGCAGCCTCCCAATGACACTTTATGCTCTGTAATATCAGCAGAATAATTATCCAACAACGCGACCAACATTAAAGTGGTTGCTACCTTAATTGTTAGCTCAGACGAGTAAATTCTCAGTCTGTCTTTTACACACGTTTAGACAGACTTCTATCATCAGTCATAGGCGGCAGAAATAATCCTGGTCAGTGTTAGTCTCACTTCTAACTAACCCTAACCATTTTATGATCACTTGGGTATCCACCATCAGCCACTGGAGGCTGGGTTCTCTTTTAGTTACTTATCTATAGTGGTTATACCCTGTAGTTGTGTAAATAGGCCCTTCTTTAAACTGAGTGTCTATTGGATTTATTTTATATTGTTCTTGTCTCTATGCAGTCGTGACTTAAGTTGTCTGATTCTGATTTAGTCTCTCAGTGTTTCTTTCTCACGCCGTTCCTCCTGCCCCTGCCACCCCCGGCTTGCTGGGACTGATCTGCTGATTCATTGCTTTCTGCCAGGCTGAAGATCTGTTTTATAAAAAACCTCTACAAATATATTTGAATAGAATTGAATATGGTGTTCAAAGCTCTAAACCATGAATCCTGTGGATAATGTTGGCTGTACTTCACTGATCAAAAGCTAGTATTTCCTAATACACACTTCCAGCCTCGTGATCTGGCTGCGGGAGGGGTTACCTGGTTTGGGCAGGAGGTGGAATTTGTGCACACAGTGCTGGTCAGTGAGGCTGCGCTCCTCACACAGCTGATGCCCGTTGCTCCAGAACTTGTAGCAGTCCTCGTGGAGCTGTAGAGCGTACCTCTGGAAGGCTACACCCCTGGCGTGCTGGCTGTAGACCCGCAGGGCCTGCGCCAGCTGGTTCTTGTGCACCGTGGTGGTGTAGTTGTGCGGCAGGTTGGACTGATAGGCACTGTGAGCCAGAGGTAAGGCCTTCTGACACCTGTTCTCTGAGAATTTGGCGTCGGCGTCCAGGAACCCGTCCAGCACCTTCAGCTGGCCCTGCACTTTGAGGGAAAGCTCTGCCGTGTCCTCTTCGCTGCTCTCTATCATGACCTGGTACAGTCTGCACGCCACCTGGGCCCACTTGGTGTAGGTGGGCAGCTCAAAGTGAGACGGCTGTGGGTTGCGACCGACGCTGTCGTCGAAGCCCTTCTTGCTCAGCACGAGTTCTACGTGCTGCCAGAGGAACTCCTTCAGGGTACAGTCCACCAGTTGGCCGCCCGAGGACGAGAGGCCGCTGTTCTCCACGGTGAAGGAGGGCTGCCGGTTGGAGTGGCGCATCTGCTGGTACCTCCTCGGCCCGGGGGTGGGTGCGCCGGCATCGTTTTCTCGTAGGGCACAGTTGGCACGCAGCTGGCCCAGCAAGGAGCTAATGGGGTCTTCATCTGGTCCCGAAACCACGTAGACGAAGGCCTGGTTGGCCGGTACGGTGAAGAGGCAGTTGCTGCTCTGGTTGGTGAGGACTCGGCTCTTGCGGAAGATCCTGTAGATCTGGTCCTCCAGGGCGTGCTGGAGACGTCTCCGTGGAGAGTGTTTCTTGGGTTTCTCGCCACCTGGACCGTCGTTGCCATTCCCTCCCACACCCGAGGCGCTGCTGACCCTGAGGGCCCCATTCATCTGGAACACGAAGAGCAGGCGAGGGGGGCACGGCCTGCAGTTCATCTTCCACTCCTTGGACACAGGGCAGTCCTTCACCGCCGCCCGGAGCAGGGGCAGGGCTTTCTGGCGCAGGGCGTCCAGGGCACGGAACAGCCGGTCGTAGGTGACATCGAAGGAGCAGGTGGGGTGGACCAGGAGCAGAACATGGCACAGGGAGAAGAGGAAGAGGAGCTGGAGGCAGTGCTCCTTCTCGGCTCCCTTCCAGAAGTCGTGGGCTTCGGCGTGGCCCAGACTGGAGGTGAGACCCTCACACGCCTGAAGGAGCTGTCGGTTATCGAACACGGAGGTGAGCACCAGGTAGAGGACCCGGTTCTCCTGGCTGTAGAAGGCTCTGACGGAGCTCCCTCCACCAGGACCACCAGGACCACCCGGACCCCCATCCCGCAGCAGGGGGAAGACGTGCTTGTCCGCCAGGATGTTTATTAAAGACTCCTTAGCGCAGCTGACCTGCTGGGCGCTCTTCCCGAAGACCCCCAGCACACACACCCCCTCGTCCCTGTAGAAAACATCCTCCACCTCCTCACTCAGGAGCAGGGAGCCCAACCGCACGGGCGCCGCCATGCTGGAAACTGTAGGGGGCGGGGCTTCTGCCTTCGTCACCAGCCTCCTGCCCGGTGACGCAAAACACGTCACGCGCAACGTTTAATTCATTCATATATTCATAAAATAAAAATTCCAATCCAGTAAATAATAATAATAATAATAAGAGATCTGTGCATTAATGCTCTCAAAAGCATTATAATAAACATTATACGTTATGATAAAGTTTTATAATAAAAATAATTGGTTTTGCTCCTCAAACCACTTATAATAACTCTAAACATTATTATAAACATGATACAGTAATGGATTGCAAAAAAAAAAGTTAACTTTCCCATTATTTATGATTATGATTATGTTTTTACGGGCAAAAAAAAACACTTAGTGCCCAGATGCATTACTTGCTGTATTCAAAAACATTTGTGAAGAATTATTTTTAAAATAGTAGTCAAAGTTATTTGAACAAGTTGGGAAGAATAAAGGATTTACTGGTTTGTTGAAATACTCTGCTATACAGGATGAAGCTCTGATCAGACACAGGCTTACACAGGGAGAGGTTTGCAAACCTTTACTGACAAGTCAACAGTATTAGTGTAAATTTACACATACCTACACACATCTTAATGGACAGTGCCATGCGTCCAACTCTGTGGACCCAGTTTGGGGAAGAACCTTTTCTATTCCAGCAGGACTGTGTCCCAGAGCACAGAGCGAGCT
>JBBJLR010000037.1:9664303-9675438 GCA_037577145.1 Brachypetersius gabonensis
AGTGTGTGGAGTGTGTGTGTGTGTGTGGAGTGTGTGGAGTGTGTGTGTGTGTGGAGTGTGTGGAGTGTGTGGAGTGTGTGTGTGTGTGTGTCCGTACCGGAGGGGTCCGGAGCCCACAGGCCGCAGAGCAGCAGGACGGTCAGCCAGGACGCGCTCGAGCTCATCTCTCCTCACAGCCTACCTGCCGCTCGCGCCCTCATAAAAATGCACGGGCTTGCGCCGGAGCTGGCCAATCAGCTTCCACCAAGCCCCTCTCGACCAATTAGCTTCCACCTCTCTTCCCCGCCTCCCCTCGCCAGGTCCCTTACCCCGTTACTCTGTCAAACCATGTATATGTAGTATATACTACCGGTCATCAAACGTAAATTGAAATTTTAATTGAAATTCGAACAGTTCAAGTCCAGTGAATAGCATCTGGCACCATGCAGCTCTTCTGGTATGTGCCGAGTTGGTCGGGTTCGTCCTACAGCAAGATTGTGACCCAAACCATAACTCCAAGCTCTGCCAGAACTACCTTAGAAAAAAGAACAATGGAAACCTGGAAAACATGAGTGGCCAGAAGTCTCCAGACTTAAACCCCATCTAGGAGCGTTAGGATGAACTGTGCAAGCAAAGCAACCTATAAGTGCCGCACACTTATGGGAACTTCTGCAACATAGTTAGGAAGAATTTTCTGCTGAAAGAACAACGAGGCATTGAACCGCTTGAATTTCAATACAAAAAAACAGACACTATTAGGGTGTTTTAAAACCAGAAGTGTATATACATTCACGTGTGGACAAAAGTATATATAACTCACATGTAGACACTATATGGTCCCAAAAGTTGTGCGACACACCACTTATTTACTGAAAGCAGGTGTGTTTCAATCATACCCGTTGCCACAGGTGTGTAAAATCAACAAGGACACCAACGCATTCTGGCCAGCGCCATGCTTTCAGCGTTGCGGACCCAGTTTAGTTAAGAACCTTTTCTATTCCAGCATGACTGTGTCCCAGTGCACAAAGCTCCTCCAACATCCGTGACCTTATAAATGCTTAACAGAATGAATGGACGCAAATTCCCACAGAAACTCTAAAATCTTATTGAAGCTGTTATAGCTGCAAAGGGGGACCAAATCCAAGAAATAGCAAGAAAGCTATTGCTAAGACATCAGAATAAGACAAAGAGGCTTGCCTGGGCCATGAAGACTGGACGGTATTGAAATATTCAGTTTATCACGGAGGATCTTTGTTGTTGTGTAGGCGAAAGGATGGTTCCACAGTGTGTGGCATCAACTATAAAATATGAAGGAGGAAATGTGATGGTCTGGGGCTGTTTTGCTGGATCAAGGTTCAGTGACTTGTACAGAGTGAGAGGCACCCTGAACCAAAACGGCTACCACAGCATTCTCCAGCACCATGCAGTTCCTCTGGTATGCGCCTGTTGGTCAGGGGTTCATCCTACAGCAAGAAGAAAGTACCAAAACGGAAGTCCAGGCAATGCCAGAACTACCTCAGGAAAAAAGAACAAGATGGTGAGCTTGAAAACATGGAGTGGCCAGAAGTATCCAGATTTAAACCCCACTGGGCTGGTTTGGGATGAACTGGACAGAAGTGCCACAAAAACTACTGCAACATAACTTTCTGAGGAATATTTAATTTTTATTGCAGAAAGAATGCCACGAGTGTGTTTAGCTTTTATATCTGCCAAAGGTGGCTAGAATACATTTTAGTCTATAAATTTAATTTGTGAATTATTTTTTAACTCCTAATGCTTACTTGTACTATGATTTCATTTCAGAGTGCAATGAGACATTAAACTAATTTTCAATGAAAAACTGGAAACATTTGTGTGTTTTAAAAATTATATATATATGTATATAGATAGATAGATAGATAGATAGATAGATACATACATACATACCATACACACAGACATACATTTATAAATACAGTATATAGATTCATAGATGTATAGTAAAACCCCAGGTTTACACGGATCAGGTATCGAGGATTCAGTCACACACAGATTTTTTTTGAGAACCGAACTCATAGTTTTATGCGGAAATCCCCACAATAACGCCGAAACTGCAAATATCATCCGCTTTTTTTGCTTTTTTGTGGCTATAAATATATTTTTTCTGAATGTTTTCACTCAAGGGGACTCAGGGCAGGCTGTAGCCGACCTGGAAGCACTTTTTTCAACGTGCAATTTCTCCGAGGTGCACAGTTTGGTAGATCTCCAGGAGACCCTTCCAACGAGCCCTTATTTGTATTTTTAGCCCGAGTAGATCAGGGGTTAATCCCTGAAAAAACGGAAAACCGTTCACCTCACCACAGTGTCCCAAAGCTTTTGTCCAGTTACCTTCTGCGTTGCAGATCTCAGCGGGGAATGTAAATTTAAATACAGGTTTACCTTTAGATTTTCTATAAGGGTAATGCATTAATCTGAGTTCTGGGAGCATGTTTGGGGCATATTTAAGGTTGCATTACAAAAATATGCATTTGTAGGCTTTTTTTTTTTAACCAAAACACATTGTGGTTTTCATTATATGCGGGTGCTCTTGCAACGTAATCCCCGTGAAAGCGGGGGATTACTGTATATGTAGAGAAAGAAAGAGAGAAAGACAAAGATAGATGGATATACAAAACTACTTTGTTACTATTTATATAATACACACTGAGCTGCCTTTGTTTGTGTAATGTGCTCTATAAATAAACCTACCTGTCTTCACAGTATAATGCGAATGATTTGTGTGGGCAGGATAAATCCACACTGTCCTGTGTGGAGAAGAGGCTGGTAATCCATTTTAAATTCGATTAACTATTCACGAAGCTCTGAAAGCAGCACTTCAATGGGAAACATGGTGGCGGGGCTATCAAGTTACCAGTGTGTTCCCGGTGGTGCCTCGAAGACAATTACTCACGGTTTATGTTAGAGCACCTCAGGGATGAATTGTGGCCTTCCTGGTACCAACAGCCACTAATCCCTCCCAGTGGCTGTGGCCGATACAGGGTGGCAGGTAGTCCAGCATGAACATGTACAGATTCAGATTGCCCATTTAGATCTACAGACACCTCCTTAACCAGCATTTGTTCTAAACCAGGGGCATTAATCGACTGATCTGAAGGCCAGATGTTGGAAAAAACACTGTGAGGATTTGAATGAAGTCAGATTCTGACGCTTGATTTTTACTCGACAGCATAAATGAGGTCAAGTACTGATGTGGAAGGATCAGTTCTGGAGAACAAGCACCACTCCAGCTCAACCCAAAGGTTCAGGGTGGAGTTCCATCAATCCAGAGACTCCACAGCCCAACACTGGGGGGGGGTCCGGACATGGTGCGGCCCTTTCTATTGGTCAGTGCTTTTCTGAAGATACCAGAAGTGTCAGCAATGAAGGCACCTCACTAGAAGAGCCGTCTGGATCATTTTGGACGTCTGGATCAGTGTTGTTTTCTTTAAAACTGGTAAGATAAGGCTTAGTACGCCTGCCCATGGTGGGTGAGTCAGTGGAGCGGTGACTAAGGCTTACAGGGCTCTCACACCCACACAAAGGCCTATAAAATGTGCGAAAGCAAATCAGAACGGTCACCTGCTGGAGACCAGGCCACTTTTGAGCTGGAAGGGACCTGGCTTTATAATGAGAGGGAAATTGATTTTATTGCAGAAGCCCCATAACACACATTACATAAGCAGACAGATTGTCCTGCTTTTTTAAACAGCTTTTAGATGGCCATCCCCAAACGTCCCTTCACTCTTAATAGCCTTTTCCTTCACGCCTCGCCAGAGTGTTGGTTTAAGCATGTGTGTGTGTGTGTGTGAATGTCTGGAGGGAGATTTATAAGGTTAATAACTTCATCATCGATTAAAAGCAGACCACCGGCACGAGCCGATTGAGTTGTATATTAATAAATGGAATCATGGGCTGAAGTGTCACATTTGATGGTTTGTCTATTGATTTGCTGTTGATTCAGCACGCAGTTACAAAATCACTATTACACACCATTCATCCACACACACACACACACACACACATACACACACACACACACACACACACACATACACACACATACAAACAAATCAGCATTGTGTGTGTAATCCCTTGCCCGGTGTACCACCCAGGAAATATGGAGGGAACTGGGTATTACAGGATCATGTGTGTGTGTGTGTGTGTGTGTGTGTGTGTGTGTGTGTGTGTGTGTGTGTGTATTTGTGTGCATTTTATGTTTTAATAATGGGCAAAAATGCCACATTAAACACTTTTATTTAAGAAAAGCCCTTTAAATTCTGTGAAAATAAATTCTGGTTGGTCTCCTCTGGACAATGTTCCACCACCTGTTACACAGCATTAGCTCATAACTAGGTTTAGGTGTATCATCTGCATCGGAGTGACAACTGTATGATTTCAAGGGTCATCGCTTATAAACATTTATAAATCAGTAATAAAAATATACATTCTCTCATTGACTGAAGGAGTGACATTTCCTCAAATCTACATCTTAATGCTGTCGGGGTATTTGTGTGAAACACTCCTGTGGGTTGTAAACGAGGTTCTAGGCTGAATGTGCAAAACCCCAAATCAAACTCACCCACGACAAAATATTTTAGCATTGTGTGAAAATAGCATCATCTGATTCGAAATGCATCATCATCTCTCCTCATTTTTCTGAAAGAGCTTTCTGCACCTGTCATCCATATACACCAGGCAGAACTGAAAACTTGACTCCTCTTCAGAAGGTAAAAGGTCTTTTCCGCTTTCTAATGAAGGCCTTTCTTCACCTCCATCAACTCCACTGACAGACCCACACCTGACCCATGCCCATGTGGTGACACCGCATGAGCACCATCTATTCAGGTCCACAGATTTCCTGTGATCTGAATGAAGAGGATCTGCCCCCAGGAGGTCTTTCAGTGCCTTTTTCTCCAACCTCCTATTTTTTATCTGCTATGCTAACTGGTGTCTACACACACAAGGGAACAAGTGTTTCCTTCAGAAAGGGATCCTTTCTGGTACACTTAGACTTTGGGAATGTAAAGTTTAAATATTATTAGCTAGTCCAGTAAGATGAAAACTGTCCCAGACTGGACCTGGTATTGTTTCTAACAAGACTAAACCCGCCCCCCCCCAGAGTAATGGTGAACTGTGTTGTGCAATGAGAGATTAGATCACTCTCCAGAGCCCACTGGTGCTTGGTGACTGTACCTTCCCATTAAAGAGATCAGAAATCTCTTAACTGTTGTCCTCTTGGTCCCAATCTTTAGACAAAAAAAACCATAAAAGTGGCCTTCAGCACTGGACCAACGACCGGATGAAAAAACCACAGCGTCAGTGTTCTGGTGTCGGCACTTTGTGCGACGGGTAAATGGCCAAACCCTGCACAAGTCACTCTCAAATAGATTGAGATAAACACAAATTTACACATCGTCCTTTTACCTGGCCTTGTTTTGTTAGCAATCAGTCTAATCGATTCTCATCGGTGCTCCTTAAGCTGTTATTGGGGTGTATTTTTACTTGCGGTGGAACACTTCTGAGAGGAAGTGCAAGAACAGAGAGTGGGGAGGGAAACCGACAGAACAGAGAGGGAAAAGATTGCCAATTCCACTCTGACGAGAACGGCTATTAAGCACCACAATTAGGGCATTTCACAGGCTTCAGGGTGTGGGATGTGTGTATAGAGACACTTTTACATTTTATTCTACCAATATGACAAACACAGCCCAAAGAGACACCTGGCACCAAACAACCACATCGCCATCACCCAGCAGACCAATCAAGTGCTTAGTCAGAAATGAGCTCGAAGATTGGTGGTCATCAGAGGATCTGTGGAGCTTGACTAGTGTTTTAATCCAGTAAGGAAAGAGCTGTGTTCTGGGAACGACTGGGTGACGCTCAGTAATGTGATCCTACTGACTGGGAGCAGTAAGTAAAAACATAATGATCTCACTTTCAATAAGACGGTTTAGTTCAGCATGGAAGACATAACTAACAGAAAGGTAAATTATTTTAGCCCGTGTACAGTGTGTTATAAACAGCCATTCTCCTAGAGGTAACACTGATGATATTATTTTCGTATTTCACCGCCGCTCATAAATATAACAAGACAAATTATTGCAGCTGAAATACAGTTGTTTTATTGGTGCGTTATCCACATAACTTCGGAAATATCTAGTTTATATACCACCACTAACGGTCTGGTATGGCACAGATTTACCAAGAACGGTCAATGGGTTCCTTTACTCATAACTGGATGCAGTCCAGCTTATCACAGCTTCATTGGTGCCATCATCAGCTGCTGAAGGCCTTGCCGCATATATGACAAACAGAGCCCAAAGAAACACCTGGCACCAAACAACCACATCGCCATCACCCAGCAGACCAATCAAGTGCTTAGTCAGAAATGAGCTCGAAGATTGGTGGTCATCAGAGGATCTGTGGAGCTTGACTAGTGTTTTAATCCAGTAAGGAAAGAGCTGTGTTCTGGGAACGACTGGGTGACGCTCAGTAATGTCATCTTACTGATTGGGAGCAGACATGGGGTCTCCACTGGGAAATGAGACTCAGCAGCACTGGTTTTAGGAAATTACTGGCAACGGGAGGTGATCCGCTTCTGCCCACAGGAAATATGATCCAGAGACTAGCACTGAGAGTAAGCAGTTCTTCCAATACTGCGCTAATTATGCTGAATGGGCACCCAAAGACAAATACTACGGGCCAGAAATGGGGACTGGAGTTGCATGTTGTGTTGTAGTGGTGCCAGGTTGTGGCTTCAAATGGTTATCCAGCTGTTTCCGTTAGTTTTGCCAGTTTTTGTGTGTAGAACTTCAGTTCAGACTGGAGATGAAACCCTATTTGAAGCTGTATAAACTCTGTATATTTTTCCACATCTGCTCCACTTTTATGAAGAGCTAGGTTCAGTGAAATTTTGGGGGAGAAAACATTTGGGTGACTTGAGTATGGAGGTACTGAACCTTCCTTTTGGGGCTTGTCACTTTAAAATATATGTTTGTTTTTATTAAAGAAAGCGTCATGTTAAAAATGATAACTCAATGTTTAAAATCTCTTACTCTGATGCTGAAACATGTGTGTTTATGCTGAAATTTCTCAATGATTGGACATGGCCTGGAAAGGCCCTGACTTTTTATTTACTGCTCTGATGTCGGATACCAGGGGTGGACTGGGACAAAAAATTGGCCCCGAAATTGTGGGGTCGAACGGCCCAGTATATACAATTACACACACCACACTGTCTTTGCGCTCCCATGAATGTGTATAAAACAAAGTAGTATTTAATAAAGTAGTATTCAATAAATTGTGAACTTACCCAGTCAAAAATGAATCTACAGCTCAATCTTTTAATTAATAGTAATATAATATTACTCACCCAACAATAGATAATTACATTAATGGCATTTATCCAAAGCAATTTCCATTCCTTAACTACAGGGGGCGGTCTCTCCCTGGAGAAACTTGGGGTTAAGGGTCTTGCTCAGGAACCCAGTGGTGGTGCTGAAGGATTCGAACCCATGACCTCTTGGTCCAGAAGCAAGTATGCGACCCACTAGGCCACCACCCTCTTCTCTGCGTCCACTTTACGTTTTCTTTCTCCATCTCATCCATGGACACTGCACCTGGCAGTTATGATTAAAGATATGATTGGGCCAGCCTTGTCTCTATAAAGAAAAGAACCAATGGGCCGCAGAGAAGAGTTTCATGGGTCAGTGGTTACGAAATGAACTCCTGTGCTGACTCTTTTTGGTGAATGAATTACACAGGCACAGGGACCAAAGAGAAAGGGGGTGTTGATCGAACCAGCCCAGTGTCAGTCGGGGCGCCGAGTCTTATGGGTCAGTCAGATCAATAAATAAATAAACTGTCGGCCCAATAGCATGTCAGCAGGTCAGTCCAACCCTGTCAGATACTCAGCTGGTGGACCGTCAGGTCCAAATGTTCAGTTCCTAGGACTCCCAGCCCCATGAGCCTTAATACCCAGCACCCTCAGCCCCAGGACCTTCAGTCACAGACCCCTCAGCCCCAGGACCTTCAGTCACAGACACCTCAGCCCAGGACCTTCAGTCACAGACCCCTCAGCCCAGGACCTTCAGTCACAGACCCCTCAGCCCCAGGACCTTCAGTCACAGACCCCTTAGCCCCAGGACTTTCAGTCACAGACCCCTTAGCTCCAGGACCTTCAGACACAGACCCCTCAGCCCCAGGACCTTCAGACACAGACCCCTCAGCCCCAGGACCTTCAGTCACAGACCCTTCAGCCCCAGGACCTTCAGACACAGACCCCTTAGCTCCAGGACCTTCAGACACAGACCCCTCAGCCCCACGACCTTCAGACACAGACCCCTCAGCCCCACGACCTTCAGACACAGACCCCTTAGCCCCAGGACCTTCAGTCACATACCCCTTAGTCCCAGGACCTTCAGTCACAGACCCCTCAGCCCCACGACCTTCAGACACAGACCCCTTAGCCCCAGGACCTTCAGTCACAGACCCCTTAGTCCCAGGACCTTCAGTCACAGACCCCTCAGCCCCAGGACCCTGATCTTTAGCTGCAGAACACTTATCCAGAGAACCTTTAACCATAGACTCTCAGTCCCCAGGTGATTTAGCTCCATTGACCTCAAGCCTCAGTACCCTCAGCTCTAGACCCTCTGGCCCAGGACTCTCAGCTCCAAAACCCTTAGCCCTAAGACCCGTACTCCCAGAAACATCATCCTCCAGGACTCCCAGCCCCAGAACACTTAGTCCCCATGATCCTTTGGGTCCATCAGGTCTAGACTCTCTGTAGGGGGGTTTACAGCATCATGGTGGTGAGTAAATCTGAGTAAATCTCAGGTTGAGGTGCAGGTTTAATGAGCTGCATCTGCGTCACTGGAGGACGGGCACCGACGCTGACCCCAGCAAAATCACTGGTGCCAGTTATTGGCTTCCCTTACAATGGCCTGGGAACTTTGTTCATGGTATCATGAACTTTTTGAAATACCGGGACATTTTAAATAAAAATCTAATGATCTCTGCCAGAAAACTGAAAAAAGAAGGATAATGATCCTAAACATAAGGCCAAATCAACAAGAAATGGTTCACCAGACACAAAACCAACCTTTATCCATAACCATCTCAGGTCTGAGTCTCATAAAGAACCTGTGGGGTGTAGAAGAGAGGACCCGGGACCAAGAGAGAGATTGTGCAAAGAAGAATGGCCAACCTTGTGAGATATAGAAGATTGAGTTCTACATGCAAGAGGGTGTTGTACAAGTATTCACAGCAGGGGTGCCAACATTTGTGGCACTGGTGATTTTGTTAAAAAAAAGATTTCTTAATGATGTGAGAATATGCTGGTGTAATAAAAGCTTTATACACACCTTCATCAGGGGTGCCAATAATTGTGGAGGCCGCCGGAACCAATATATGAGCACTTTTAAAAATCATTCCTTAGGAACAAATCCTTATTAAAGTTGTTGAGTCTAAAGTCACAGAGAACATGTTCACATTCACCTGCTAGCTTACAGGAAAAAAAACAGATTACAGACAAACTGGAAGATTTACTTGAATTACTGTGACTTCAGGTGTGCTTGTAGTGTCAAAAAAAGGTCAACACCCTCACATTCCTGCACAAGGCTTTACATTTAAAAAAAGATTTTGGCCAAACAATGATAATCAATAGCATTTTTTCCTGCTAATTGTTAGCTGCCTGCCTGCTCTTTCTGTCCTCCAGCCAAGTTCAGAAACAGCATGGAACCAAAAATAATGACTTAGAAAGGTCGCGTCTCACACTTCGAATTCAGTCACAGCTCAGTCAATCATAGATTTTGGATGGGGGATAAAGTTCTGATCAGGCTAATGAGCTTCATGGCCAGACGTCCAGCCAGCCCTCATTACATCTATGAAACAGTGCCAGTCCTGGATCCGAGGCTCTCCTCTGCCTTCTAAAAAAAGGCAGCTAGTTTAAGGTTCACCCATTGCTGACACAGCTTGTATCTCCATGGAAAGCACTGAGCAATGGAAGGAGCCCCACATGGCCCTGAGGTTACAATGCCTGTGGACTACAGGGGTATAAAGCCTGCCAGAGTTGGCCTGTGGAGTCTTTGGAGTGATGGAGCTCCATCCAGAACTTATCATCCAACATCAGTACCCAACCTTGCTATTGTTCACAAGGCTGAATGCAATTAAATCCTCACAGCAAACTTCCAACATGAGTACCTAGACCTCACTAATAGTTTTTGTTCTCATGGCGGCGTCATGTGTGGCAGCGGCTATTCCGGATCTTGCTAACAATTTTCGTTAAATGTTAAATGTCTTCTCAGTTATGTTCTTTCACAAAAATGACCTACAATCGATCGGCTTCACTCAAACTTTGTGCATCGGACCAATCCAGTGTTATCGAGCGCTTTTCTTCCTTTAGATCCCCAAACTCTAGGCGGACTGGGAATACTATGCTGGCAAGACCCAGATGCCTGTACAGCAGCGGTACCACCTACCATCACCGCCAACTGACGCAAGCAGTGTCAAAGACCATGCAAGTGCTCGGGCAGATATAGCCAAGGTTGTTCCAGCTCACACTGAAAAAGAACTAGTTCAAGAACATCGTTATTTTTTTAAATAGTTCACAACTCAAAAAATTAACTAGTTCATGTTCGTTCATTGTTTTTTCAATACAACGTCCTTCATTCTTCTCCCACTGAACAATCACAGGCATAAGTTACATTAAAAACGTTTTCAAGGTTGAAAATACATCGTATCACTTAAGCAAGGCATCATTACGCTGAAAATGAAAAAAGGTATACTGTATATGGAAATTTTTGTTCAGACAATATTAACAGAAAATGTAAATTAAACATGTCTGCCTGAAATGCAACATTCAGACAATATCTTGCGCTCAGTAAAGACCAGAACTAACAGTAAACAAAATGTGTGGTTTTCCCATCTAAATCTACACAGATTTCTTCAAAAAATTGACTAAAATGTTTAAACAAACTGCCTTCTGTAGAGGCGTCCGAACTCATAGCATCAACCATGCTGGTCTGTAATCAGTAGTGACGTGTCACCACATCACTAAAAGTCGATGCTCTGTGGTGAATCAGAGGAGTCGATGCTCTGTGGTGAATCAGAGGAGTCGATGCTCTGTGGTGAATCAGAAG
>JBBJLR010000037.1:9689413-9717246 GCA_037577145.1 Brachypetersius gabonensis
AAAGGCTTCAAATATAAGGGCAGACCTGACACATAAAATAATGCAGTTTCTGTAATTTCAGCTGATGATAGTGTTTTGTTGTTAATGTGTTATGATTGACTAAATGTTCCTGTTGGAAGAGAACATGTGTTAGTGTTTCGAAAAATTATTTGATTTTGAAACATGTTTGCAGTGTTTTGCTAGACATAGTGTACTGTGGTAATTTATTATTGTATTTTGAAAATTAGTTTTGGGGTTTAGTTTACAATGTGTGATTTTGAGCATTAAATTAACCGTTTTGCCAATTGCGTGTTTTAGGTGTGTTGGTGCATTAAGAGTTTAGGAAAAAACTGTCATAGCGATTGTAAAAAACTTTATATAATACACAATCTAAATAATATATTAATATATTGAATCAAAACTAAAGGGCATGTGCCAACATTCAACCATCAACTCTGACTCAGGGCGCTGTATCATATTCAGAAATCATTATATCATAAAAGCAGCTGACTGAGGATGTGTAACTAAGGATAATTTACAAAGCAAGAAAAGCTACAAAAGGTGTTGCAACACTTCCTGCTTGAAATTTCACTGAATCAAATGTAATCGAGAAATAAAATTTAAGGAGAACTGTTGAAGTTAAGACAAGATCCGGAAGACTAAGAATATTTGCTTGTAAAACTGTCGAATGTTTGGAAAACACCAAGAACCTGCAGGAGGATTCAACTAGGACACAAATTGTGATGCACTAACCCATAGTGCAGAGTTCTGTAAACGTCATCTACGTAAACGAGTCATCAGAAAGTAACCTTAGCTGTTATCTAGGTACACAATACTAAAGTCAACATTTGAGGCGTACAAGACAAACCAAAGCTATTTTGCAACAGAGTCCTCTAAAAATAAAAACGATTAGCTTTGTTGTCACAATCATGAAAGGTATGTTAGGAGACGAAACATTTCAATAAAAGAGCACATTGCCAGCTGTTAACAATTAAGTGTGAGATCCCAGGTAGCACTATTTAATCCCTCTCACTTCACTCTCAGTCATGAGTTCTGACACTTCCACTCTGTCACTATCTCCTTCGCTCCCTCTAGTCGCTTATCTTCCTTTCAGTGCCCTTTTCTTCGTTTACTTGCTTCCTACAGTCCACGCTCTTCATCTACTTCCGGCGCCCCCAGCGAGTGGCAGCCTGTTGCGGCAGCTCTGCTAATTTCTGAGCTTCTTTCCTATTTTACTTTTTTAATTCTCTTTACTTTTTAATTCAATATATAGTCACTTAAATCCGACACAATGCACTACCGTTTTGTGCTAGTTTTGCCCATTCATGTTTGCCATTTTTTACAATAAAAGGAAAGGAGGGGGACTGGCAATGTTTGTGAAAGACAGATGGTGTAACCCTGGGAACAGTGTAACCCAGAGACAGTAAAGCATTAGACTTACACAGAAGAGTTATACAGTTCGTCAACTCTCCCTCCCTTGGGAGCACCTTGTCCCTGTGTATGAGCACTTAGTATACAGGGAGTCAGCAGTCACCTGCAGGACATGGTCTGAGGAGAGTAAGGAGGCTTTAAAGGACTGTTTTGAGTCTACTGTGAACACAAGTGCTTTGCGATGACAATGGGGAGGTCACCAACAGCCTTGTGACTGCATTACGAACTACATTAACTTCTGTCTGGATAACCCACCAGGACGCTGCTGTGTTTTCCAAACAACAAGCCCTGGATCACGACAGAAATCAAGGCCATCCTCAAGCAGAAGGGGCGGGCCTTCGAATCAAGAGAAAAGTTAGGACTGAGAAGAGTGCAGAGAGAGCTGAAAAGGCTGAACAGGGAGAGTGGACACAAGAGTGGACCATCAACTCGCCACATGGATCCTGAAATGCCTCACTAAACAAACCACAGTACGTAAAAACCCTACGGCTGTGTGTTGGACAACCTCGTCTGCAGTACGGGGTAAAAGTTCTGGTGCCGTTTCTCTTCACCATCTACACTGCAGACTTCTCCTACAACTCCACCAACAGCTTCTCGCAAAAGTTCTCTGACGACTCTGCAGTAGTCGGCTTCATCACTGATGGGGATGATAAGGACTACAGAAAACTGACCAGGGACTGGTGCCAGCAGAACTACTTCCAGATCAACACCAGAAAAACCAAGAAGCTGGTGGTAGACTTCATCCTCCATTGCAAGGCTGTGTCTGCTGCAGAGGCTCAGGTCTTTTGGAGTGCAGGGGCCTCTCCTGAAGTCCTTTTATAACTCTGTATTAGCATAAGCCATCTTTGACTGTGTGGTCTGCTGGGGCAGTAGCATCTCTGCAGGGAACAGAAGGAGACTGAACAGGCTGATCCAGAGTGCCAGCTTTGTTCTAGGTTGTGACTGACAGGAAAATGGTAGCTAAGCTATCATCCCTCACGCAGGATACTCTAACAGCACTGAGCAGTTCCTTCAGTGACAGGCTGCTGACCACATAAACATACACAAACACATCCAAGCACCATCGACTGATTGGGGGAAGTTTTTCTTTTCTGTGCAATATTTCCCTTCTGTGCAATATTTATCCCTTTTGTGCAAAATCCTGGTCCACTATATACAACACATACAAATGTCCATACAAGCATGTGCTCTATATTAATCTTGTTTTTATTATTCTCTCCATCTTTCTTCCATCCTTCATTCAGCTTACACTTCTGTCATTTCTTCACTTCCCTTCTGTTGCTTTTGATTCACCCCTATCTCTTATTTTTTCCCTTTTTGTTTTCTTATTTTTTTTGTTTTTTGGGAGACAAATAACTGAACCATCAACAGAACCATCCCATTCAGGGCACCCTCTTGGATGAGAATGCAATGCATCATCTTCTAGATGGACAGCTTGCTCAGGCCCAGCGAAACCTCTAATCATTAAAACATCATCCAATCCTCCAGACAATCCCATTGTTTATCTGTCTAACTCCCTCTCTCTCTGTTCTAGATAGACGCCCATTTGGGAAGAACAAAATTACCCATTCTACAATCCCTGTGCTACTCCAGCTCCCAGGCCATTCCTCCTGCTAGACTTGGGTGAGCTCCAGCTCAAATTGTAATGGCTTTGTCAACACAACCTCCACACTGACTGGAGAAGGTGACTCCTTTCCCAGCACTCCCAGGTTTGCTCCTCCCTCTAGACACCATTATCCTGGTGAAGGGAACACATCACACAATGCACCCAAGCTGATAGTCAGGAATGACACCTCACCGGTACAGGGAGTATTTGCATTCCAAGCAGACAGTCCGCCATCACCCCCATATTCACACTGTGCAGACCCATGTCAAACTTAGCTCCCCAGCTCCTGGCACCATCCCACCAGAGCACATGGATTTTAAAGAAGTGTGGGGCAGCTGGTGGCCTAGTGGTTAAGGCATTCGCCCTGTGATCAGAAAGTCCAGGTTCGATTCCCAGGACCGCTAGGCACCGCTGTGTTCCTGCTGCCCCCTGCTTCACTTGGTGAATGGGTTAAATGCAGAGGAAGAATTTCGTGCTGGTCACACTGTGTGCTGTGGTGTGTTCACGTATGACCGAATGATCACTTTCACCTCAACAAAGACAAGACAGCCATATGACTGTGTAATAAACCTTGTCCTGGAAGCCACCATACCCCAAGGGCACCTGTACTCGGTCCAAACCTATTCAACAAGCTATGCACATGCACATACAGGAAACATAGGCTGCTAGACATATTTGTCCTTCCACGTCTCCAGCTGGAGTGGGGTTTTACTCTATTGGTAAACAAGTCGGGGGCCTCCAAATATGCACTGAATATAGAGAACAATAAGATCACCATAAAGAACAAGCATCCCATCCCCCTTATGAATTTGACCTTTGAAAGACTCCAGCAAAGCTTCATTCTTTACTAAGCTAAATCTTAGAAGTGCTTACAATCTTGTCTGTATTCATGAAAGGGATGAGAGGAAATCTTTATTATTCTTAATCTAATGCCCTTTGGCTTAGCCAATGCTCCAGCTGTGTTCCAGGTCTTCATTACCGAAGTCCTGCGGGATACCCTAGATCACTTTGCTATATCTACCATGACAACATTCTCATATTCTAACAAGATCCAGCCATGTACATTAAAACACACCTGCATCATACCCAAGCTACTTCTGAAGAATCACATGCTTGTCAAGAAGAGAGAAGAGTGCTTTCCATCAGACTAAGATTTCTTTATTTGGGTTTTCTAGGGATAACTATGGAAGTGCAGACTTCTGTCATGGTGTCATTCCTGCATTCAGTGACATCTCTGCTGCAATTATCTGCCCCCTCTAGATTACTTGGACCTAGGAGGCCAAGCGCTTCACCACCATTCCTGTCCTAGCCTTACCTAAACCAGATCTTCCCCTCACAGTGGTGCCTCAGACGTCAGTGCCACAGGTGTTGTCTGAACTGATCACTAGAACCTTGAGTATATCCAGGCCACCAAACACTTAAGCATGTTTGGTGGCCAGAGAGGCTCACCTGACATTGCCACCTCCAGTCCAAAAGACTAGTGCCCTGCTTTATTGGAATCATTCAAGTAATCTGATGGATCGATCAAGTGGCCTTCCTCTTGCAACTCTCTTGATCCATTAAGGTCCACCCTATGTTCCATATCTCCCAATTACAGCCCATCCTAAACAGCATGCTTGCACCACACCCAATGGGTTCAACACCACCTCAGATCATTGATGGGCAGATGGTCTATACGGTTAAATGAATCTTGGAATCCCATCTATGAGGCCATGCTATGCAATACCTGGTAGAACGGGAGGGTTCGGGCCTGAGGAATAAGGCTGGGTAACAGCCAAAGACAGGTCACCACCTGGGGGAGAACCTTTCATCTGTCTCTTCCTTTCCTCATCAGTCTTCAGCTGTTTTCAATTATCACTTTTAACATTATATTAGTGTGAATCCATTGTACTTTGTATTTTAGTAGCAGGATGTGGCACAGATACAATTCTACCAAATAGCAACTAATCCTGGAAGCTGATGTCCCACAGTCAGTAAAAAAACTGAAGTGGAAAACCGGCTGGATATTGCAACAAGACAATGATTTAAACCATGCATCAGAATTTGGTTAAAAATTTGGAATGTCCTTCAAAGTCTATAGATTTAAATTTGATTTTAGATGTGCTGTGCATGCTAGACAGCTTGTCTGTCCCTTCAATTTCAGGTAAAAATCCAGTATTGAGATGAAAGACTGTTAAGCTACATGTAACTAATATTATAAATGGACAAACTGCACAATTGTATATTACATCAAAACTGCCTTTCATCTTAGGCAATAATTGTGTAATTCTTCATTCATGTGAAAGTTCTGTGGACTACACACATTTTAATTAAGTAAATTCAATATGTTTCTTTTTTTCAGCACAGTGCCTCACAATAAGCTGCTTGCTGTGTCTCATTTATACAATCATGCCTATTATACTGTTGATAATGTGTCAAATGCATTTTATTTCTTTAATTATAAATGTTCTAATTGGAGAACAAAATTCATCCCACCAAATAAGATTTTACTTGTGCAACCACAAGGGAGTTACATTCATTATAAAAATACAAATGTAATATTAAATTCTGCTGTTGTATTGCTTTGTGTTACTGATTCCTTTAATTATTGGTTTTCTTTTTTCATTTCATTTTCATTTCATTTTATTTGCTAATGTTATTGTTTCCTTTTAGTTCATTCTTTTATTATATCTCAAATCTTCTACAGATTTGTTACCATCATGTTGTCAGCTACACTAAAAATGAGCCTCTGCCTTAATGTAATCCCAGCTTTAAATAAAGGATGATGATGATGATTGTGATTATGATGACGATGACAATGATGATGATAATGGTGATGAACACATCAATACAGAGCATCTACAAATACTGTTGAATCTTAGCAACACTGGGGTTGCAGTAAGAATCATAAAAAAAAGAATAATAGCACCAGAGTTACAAAATAAATCACATAGTTTGGGTTCAAATCATAGTTAGTGTTGCAAATGAAATAAGGGTTACAGTTACAATCAAAATTTGGTCTGCTTCACAGTAAGGGTTAAAATTGGAATCAAATTCAGAGTTATGATCACCACCATGGTTTGGTTTACAGTTACATTACAGTTAGTGTTGGGCTCACAGTTAGGCTTAAAATTAGAACTGCAGTTAGGATCATGGCTTGAACTGCATTAGTGTTAAGGTCAGAGTCACAGTTAGGGTTACAATTATAACTGCAGGTTAGGTTCACTATTAGATTCACAGTTGTGGGATACAGCTATAATTGCAATTAGGTTTGCAATTAGAATCACAGTTGGAATTACAATTAAACTGCAGTTCATGCTGTGAATCATGGTTAAGGTCATGGTTAGATTTTAGGCTGAGTTTAAGTTTAGAGTTAGAGTGATCAAATTGATTTTAAACTTAATGCAAGATGATCACCTATCAAGAATCTTCTAATAGCGATCTAACTGAATCAGCCTTACCCTCCATGTTTGTGCCGTGTGTTCTCCCCCAGATAAACATCCTTGTTCTTGCGGCGACTGGGAAATTGGTTTTCGCTGAGCAGCGCCGCGGGCCACAGCCAGGATAAACACAGCAGCCTCAGCGCCAGGGGTGTTGGCTTCATGGCTAAGGAAGGAGCTCCAGGGAGAAGAAGAGTGGCTCCCTGGTCTCAGAAGATTAGTGTGACATGGAAATATGCTTCATCTAGCGATCCCTTCCATCCCTGAACACATTCCATGTCTCGACCCGCTCCACACCCTTAACACAGTTCCATCAAATCCCCAATTGAAGACCACACTTGCACTCCTTCCATTCTGAATCACCTCTCTGGATGCAGCAAGTTCTCCAAGCCCTCTCTGTAAGTGAATGTGTGTATTTGCGTGTGCGGGTGTGAAATATGTGCCACTTGCTCTCTACGCTTTCAGGACATGGTCTGTTCTTCTGATGTGGCACCCTCCTCCTCCCTCCGATCTAAACCAAATATCAATTTATTCCTATAATGACAAAAGAATGACGTTAATTCCTCTCTAATCTTCTTATGTGCGGCCGCTGAAATCTTTCAGTAACCCACAAACTCTAGCTGAGAGAGAGCGAGGGGGGATGGGGAGAGCAACCAGATATGCTTCTAATCATGAGTTCGGCTTGGATAAAAAAAAAACCCTCAAAAACACTACCCCACTTTTTGGAATATACAATACTATTAGGGTTTTCACAAGTATGGTGGTTTTAGCTCATCTCTCAGCACTGTCACTATTTGAGACAAAAGTCACAGATCTATTTGTCTTTGATTCAGCGTTATTGATGCTTGTTGCACACATCTGGATGGCCTTATCAAGCCTGTATTTATTATTCCCAAGCTTAGTGACCTGAATCCATCTAGTCATTAAGAGGTGACAAACTCTAACACTAAAAAAAGTTTACTGTAGAAGAGATTCTTCCCTAAAATACTTTCAAGTGACCAAGAAAGAAGCACCATAAAGATTCTATGCCGCCTAAAGGTTCTCCTAGAAAACCATATGCAGTAAACTCCAAGTTTTACACGGATGCAGTCACATGTGGATTTTTTTGGAGAACCGAATAGTTTTACACGGAAATCCCCAAAATAACGTAGAGAAGCCAACCTGGAAGCACTTTATTCAAATTTCACACCAGGATTTCTCCACGGTGCAAGCACTCAGACACTTCAAAGTCCACAGTTTGATTAATCTCCAGGAGACCTTTCCAATGAGACCTCATTTGTATTTTTAGCCCCAGTAGATCAGGGGTTATTCCCCGAAAACCGTTCACCTCGCCGTTGTGTCCCTATACTTTTGTACCGCAACTTTACAAGCTGCATATCTCTGCAGGGAATTCAAATTTGAATACGTATTTACATTTACATTTTCTTTAAGGGTAATGCATTGAACTGAGTTTAAAATGAAATTTAGGGGTTTACACTATAAAAATATGTATGTTTTTTTTTAAAATACAAAATACAACAATACGTTTTTTCACTATACGCAGGTCCTCTTGGAACGAAGCCCCTGTGAAAAGAAGGGGATTACTGTGAAAATCTTTTATTTTGAAGAGTGTAAATAGAACCATGGAAAAAAATAAGAGAACACTTTTCCCTTTTTTCTGTTCACTTTTTTTGTGTTTGAAATTTTTAATCAAGTGTGGTCAGTAGTAAATAAAACAACAGCGACCTGCACATTTTACACAGACACACTCCCACACATAAGCAATAACCAGGAAATAAGCAATAACCAGGAAAAACAATGATGCGGTCTCTTATTTTTTTTTCCATGGCTGTATACCTGCTTTATCTTTCCTCATTTCTGAAGACATATTTTTCAGCTTAGTTATTTGACTGAGAATCTGGTGTTACACCACTTCATATCTGGCTTATAAAGCAAAATTCATCCCCAAAACATCTAATTTTTTTGCTGGAAACAAACAGACGTCCTATAAGTCTCGTGCTGAAGCGGCTCCCTCTTTACCTTTAATCCCCACCCCTGCCTCATAACATCCTTTAGTGATAGCTTATCTGTTCTTTACACCCCCCAGGGTTTTAAATGTATGTGAATTCACACATTCCTCATTCTAAACGAATCATATATTTTAATATTAATAACATGGTACTAAGGACTATATTATAGGATATATTAAGGACTTCAAAGTGTCCCACCATGAGCTTTTCCACCTCTGGCAAACCTTCTAACTGCACACGTGTCCCACTCTTTTATTCCTGTAATTACACATCTCTCTTTGTTGTTCCTTGCTTCTCTCATCTGCTCTTAGTTCTAATCCTCCCATGCCTTCGTTCTGTTCTTAGCAACACTCTGATCAGGCTAATATGAGGCTGTGAAGATGATAGACACTGCTTCAGCTGGCACTCTGAACTGAAACTGCAGAATAGCATTGCATTGAAAAATAATTATTACAATAATGTTCTAGTTAATAAAATATATTTCATATATTTTAATGTCCAATAATTGTGATTTTTTTTCTCTGTTATTGTGAAAACATTAGTCTTGTTACAGCCTGATTATTGGATATAGAGGGTTGTCTCAAAATACTGACAGGTCTGAGGATGGATGTTAAATATCTGTATCTTCTCTTACAAATACATTAATGATAGGGACATAACTGCTTTCTCCTTGCGTATGAAGGCCATTAGCACTGTAGCTACTGTACAGTTATCAAGGACAGTTTTGGAGGACGGTAGTTTAACTGCTTTGACTGAGAATGCACTGAAGAGGACAGAGAGATTTAAATGAGTTATTTGTATGTATTTAATAGTTCAAGCTGCTGCTCTGCTTCACTAGCTTTTAGGTACAAATGGGATTTTTTAAAAAGTGAACTGACACCATAAATCTTAAATGTGAATTAATAACTGGTATTTTGAAACACAGTTCAAAATCACAGCGCTTTAAACTAATGTAAGTAATTTAAAGCAACACATAAGATAAGATAAGATAAGATAAGATAAGATAAGATCAACCTTTCTTAGTCCCACAAATGGGAAATTTGCTTGGACACGGCAAAATGTGGACAGTACAAAGTTAAGAGAAGCAAAAATTAAGAAAAATTATAGAATAGAATAAAATACCATGTCACAGTACGGTACAGAATAAAATGTTTAAATGTACAGTATATAATCTAAGATATGGATATCTGTATTGTAAAAATATACATATATGTATGTAAACTGTAAGTAGACATAAAACCAGACATAAAACCAGATCAAACTCTTGTAAAGGAGATTATGGATGCACATACACTATTTTGACTATTTTGACAAGCCTGAAACTGTGCAGTGGTGGACTAACAAGTAGAACTTACATAAATTTGTATTCTAATTTTAAAAGAGAAATACATATACAGATAACAGCATTAAATACATGGACTGGCCTGACCTTCCAGAGTATAATCAAGAGAGATCAAAAATGTAAAATCCAATATAGTGTATATCATTTTGTAACACACTCTGGGATTTAAGGTCATTTCATAAATAGAGACAGGAATGGGCAAAAGTGAGCAGTAGTGCGAGACAGAGTGCATACAAAGGTAGAAAGGACACAAAGGTACAAAGGTAAAGTCATAGTAGTGGTAGATGGTAGAGAATCAATAAAAAATTGCGGTAGCCACAACGGTAATCCCAGTCCAGTGACATTCTCCTCTAATCTGGGATTAGAGTCCGATTGAGGGCAGAGATGAGTGCTGCCATCTCAGGAAACATGCACGTGCCTTTGAGAGTGATGGCTTTGAGTCGGCTGTTTTAACTGACCTGTGACCAGCTGAGGCAAAACATTTATATAATTATAAATAGAAACCTTAAGCCGACCAGAGACAATAGACCTGTAGCATGGACTTCACCAGACCTCCGGCACAAATATATTAGTCCAAGTCAAATACAATTTGTCATTTTAGCTATGTAGATGACTTTTTTAAGATCCAAAAGTCATTTTAAACATCCAAATGTTTATATATATTTAATTTAAATTAAACATTTATGTTTAAATATAAAAAAAGCATTTTATAATTTAAATATTTAAATATAAATATAAATCAGTGTCAATATAAATTAATATAAATAGAAATATAAATGTTCAGTAAAAATTCTGTTGCGAGGTCAGGTCTCCATGGACTGCACATTACTCAGATATGAGATTGAGATCTGAGGAATCTCGAGGCCAGGTCAATACCTTGAATTCTTCTGAACATCTCCCTCAACCATTCCAATGTCTGCAGTGTGGCAGGTCTGCAGAATGAACCCACTGCCATTAAGGAATACCACTGAGTGGAAAAGGTGGACTTTGTTTGCAGAAGCTGTATGTAACCCAGGACATAAGTTTCTCAGCAGAACATTGCCCAGAGCGTCACACTGCCTCCACTGACTTCTATCCATGGTGCATCATGGTGCCATCTCTTCCACAGGCCGCTGATGCACACACTGGTCCTCCACATAAATATACTGTTCTTATACCTTTAACATTCCAAAAAAGGCCTAGGTGAGTGTACTGGCAGATGTCAACTCCCTCACTGCATATTCTGCGAATCCTATGTATTCTTCCGGTGCACACAACCAAACTAGTCCACGCATCCAAAAGTATGACGCTAACTAAGCCACCAAAAAGGGAAAAGGAAAGCGCCCTCACTCATGAGCAGCACTACTGCGTATTCTTCCGCCGCACACAACTACACTAGTTTGCCCAAGGAAACTGTAAGTACGAGGAATATGGTGTAAGTCGAATGGGACCGGTAGTGAGTGTCGAGATTGTTGTAACCGAGGACTCCCTGTATATGTAAATATAACGGGTGTTGAAATATTACAAAAACACTGTTCATTTCTATACACAGTTGCGTTCCAAGAGCACCCATGTATAGTGAAAAACTGCATTGTTGTGGTAAAAAAAAGGCCTAAAAATGTCTATTTTTGTAGTGTAAACCCTAAATATGCTTCCAAATCTGCTCCCAGAACACTCTAATTTCATTTTAAATTCAGTTTAAAGCATTACCCTCGAGAAAAATGCAAAGGTAAATAAATAAATCAGAATCAAAAAACTTTGCTGAAAAACATTAGCATTAACAGTTAACATTAGCGGCGCGCAAAGACTGGTACGCAAAAGAAAGGTTGAAATATCTCTCTCTACCCACATGTTTAGTCAGGGCACAGCTTACTCTAATACTAAATAAACTGAGATAACTGTAGAAAATTGGGGGGGTGGGCATTAAAACACTAAAATACAAGAACAAGACACAGAGCAGTCATGCTACATGCTGCAGCAGGTTCTTCTTCTTCTGGTGGTTGACAACTTTTCAGTGTATTACTGCCACCACTGGACTGGTGGCGGTAATACAGTTTGGTTCTCAGAAAAAAAAAAACTTTCTTAATCTTTTCAAAGGTAAACAGTATTTATATAGTACCTCAAACTTTTTTCTGAAGAGAATGACAATTTGGTTTGTATGATAAGAACCCTTTGCATGTGAAAAGCTTTCAAGCGCTTCTACACCAGTTGAAAGATTTTCTTAAAACCATATGTCAGTAACCTTTTACAAGCCTTTTATTTCCAAGAATGCAATCAAACTACAGCATGAAGGCCTTCTGAGGTTCATGCTTTGTATAAATAGTCATTGTTGATCTTGTACCATTCCAGCTGCTTCACTGACAGGCTTGACCTGGAAGAAAAATCAGCAACCTAAAAACCTAAAAAGTTGAAAAGATCAAACCATAAATGCTGTATTTCTGGAAGCACTTCACTGTAAAAATATCTAACAAAACTACTTACAGCCACATGGTGTTATGTCTGTAACTAAATTAGACACTAGCCACCAGGCAGCACGTAGCAGCATGTCAGGGCCATCCTTGAAGTGGACTGTCTGGCCTCAGGCAGTTAGAGTGGAATGCGTCTACCCACCTCACCGCTGCGCCCAGTGGTACAGGAGTGTAACCTCAGACATGCCAGAGCATGCAGATCACACTAAAACCACCATAAAAAACTTCACTCACATCATCTGTCCGCATTATCAAAAGTAAACATTTCTATGGAACAATGCCAGAGGAACCATTGAGCCAAAAGAACTGTTCAATGGACGGCCTTTTAAGAAGCATTTTCCCATAAAAAGAAACTATAAAAAACTAGATCTCTGGTCCCTGTCTCCGTATTTTTTCCTAGACAGCAGTCAGATCAGCTGGAAGAACAAAGAAGGTTTTTGATAAAGTTCCCTGTTGCTCAGATAGTAAAAGATCCCAGCAATCTCACTTTTGCCTCCTCTTACATTTTACTAGGTCTTGCATTCATTCAGGTTTAGTGTAGTATCATAACACAAGACCAAGTCAAGAGTTGTCGTCTTATTTGTTACACTAGCAATTCAATATTAATTATGCATATGTTTTATGTCAGTTACACTCTCAGAACTGTTATTTTCATGGAAATGCAGTTCTAGGGAAAATAAATATAAAAGGAGCACCCATTGAAATGTTCTTAAGAGAACCAAAAGTGATTCCTCTGTGACTTTTTGTATTGATTTTTTTGCTGACGTTAAAGGAAATCTAACCGGTTTACATTTGTGTGAATTGGAACATGGCTCATGCACCTCGGGTCTCTTCTTTAGAAGAACATTGAACTTTCAAGCCCTGACGGCACATCAAACCATTCTCGTTTGCGGAGCTGCTGCTCCAAACTAGAAGATAGATTTGCTATTAGAGAGAGATAAGGACGGCCAGGCAGGCAGTCTGAAACACTCCTATATTTAGATGTCTCTAAGCAAAGGGCAAATGGTGAGAGATAATGTTGCCCTTCTAAAGCCTAAGGGTCTGGTATTGTTTGGGTCTTGTCCTCCCAGGATACTACTGTAGAGCCACTCTACACCCAGCTCAGCATATTTGCACTATGCATAGTTGAGATAGTGAGTGAATATCATGACCTTTGCAAGCCTCTGTGAGCTATGCTACAAAATTCTCCATAGACCCACATGTAATCGAACAGCCCAGACATGTCCAGCCCATATGTTGCTTCTGTGGTTCAGGACTGAAACCCAAACCCTTTCTTTAAGGGTCTCCTGAACTTCTAGCAACACGCTCAGACTGCATCCAGCTTTTTGTTGGGGTGGCATAAACGAGAAGCTGTGGTTCAGGACACAATATGATTTACTGAAAGCTATACAAATTTGCTGTGTTACTGAGGCGGTCAGTTCAGCAGGGTCTGTCTTCACACACCACCTCAGCAGCAGAGGCACTGATCTAAAATCAGCTTTTGTGACAATTCCAATCAACAGGAAATGGCTGCCAGTATTGGGGAGGTTTTGCTCAGTTTTATACACAGAATACTCGGCCTGAGACCACGTCGACATGCCTGTGCCACCCTGGATGTGGTTGAAGTGGTGGAGAAAAGTGTCAGGGCTGGGGACTGTGACGGTTGGCGGCCGCTAGGGGCTTTTTTTATTGGGGCGTTTATTATTTTATTATTGCGCATTAGTTTGATTTTGTTAAGTGCTTGTGTTTGTTTATTGGTTTATGGGGTTTGTGTTTTGATATTTAAGCTGGTGAGTGGTGGACCTGAGTTACTGGTCCACCGTCATATTTGGTGTGTTTATGCCACTGTTCCCAGAGTTCTGGGTTTTGTTTTCTGTTCGGTCCTCGTGTCGTTTGTTTTGCTTCACGTTTGAATAAAGCATTATTCAAAATCATGGAAATCTATGTCTGCGCCAGCTGTCTGTGCCAGGAAAGAGAGGGGAACCGTGACAAAAGGTTGAGCTTTACTAAACTAGAGAAACAACAAATGCAATCAGAAGGTAGTGGGTTCGATTCCCGGGACTGCTAGTGTCATCACTGAGGTTCCCTTGAGCAAGGTACCGTCCTCACACACTGCTTCCTGGGTGCCCCTCATCGGTTGCAGCCCCCTGCTTCATTTGATGAATGAGTTAAATGCAGAGGAAGATGTTCACACTCTGTGTTGTGTTTGCATGTGACTATAAAAGGCAACTTTACTCTACTTCTACTTCACTCAAGCTTTCAGTTTCTGTCTCAGAAAAAAGGTGGCACTGTGCCGTCCAGAGGCACAGTCAGGATATTGAAACCGTGGAGACTTAACCCAGGCATCTGTTTGTTTTAATGCAAAACAGACCTGTGGTGGGAGTTGGCTTCTTTTTAGATCTACTTTTTAAATTTTCTTTTAGATTGAAATATGACCTAATGATACCACAGGTGCCATCTCTTGACATCAGACGAGTAGCTGAAAAGTATGCCTGGAGGTAAATAGCTTTTAATAGGTGTGTGTGTGTGTGTGTGTGTGTGTGTGTGTGTGAGAGAGAGAGAGAGAGAGAGAGAGAGAGAGAGAGAGTAAGATGAAAGTATGCGTGATCATTCATTATACAATCCTGTCCAATGATCTTTGAATGGGGTGTGTTAAACTTCCCCTTCTCTCTCATTTAAACACACCTACAACTCTTAGCCACAGTCACTGGAAACTCCTCTTCTTCTCACACACGACTGAAGCTGCCGTTCTGTTTCTGCGCTCATAGGTGAACTTGAGACTGTTCCATTTTCCACTGCCTATTCAGTTTGATGCGGAGGACTGTGGACTCTGATTACACCCTATTGCTTAAACCTTCAGGAAGAGTTTCTCACCGTCTTTCCACTTCATCTATTACCCTACCATTCAGTCTCTCTCTCTCTCTCTCTCTCTCTCTCTCTCTCTCTCATTGCATATGCAGCTGCGGGACTTTTTGAATCTGAGTGTGTCATACACACTCCTCTGGGTTTACACTTTTTTATGGATTCTTTCCTTTGTTCAAAGTAAGACTCCAGGTAAGATATCATTCTCTTTTTACTTTATCATGTGGCATTGATTTGCAAGCTCAAAGGTTAAGTGCTGCTCTGTCCCACCTCAAACAGTGAATATTATTTCTTAATGAGTCACTTTCATCTAATCAAAGGAGGCAGTTCAAAGCTTCTGTTCGCTGTGTGGGCGATTTAGCCTATGTTTGCTTTCTGAGGTTCATTTCATGCTTTTTTTTTCCTTCTGTCAAGACTTTCTGGAAAGAAGTCAGTGGCTGTAACACTTCAGATATGTTTAAATGGAAAGAATACAGATGCTGGGGTCATTAAGACGCTGCATACTCTCGTTACTGAATGTTACATGTGCTTAGTGATAATGCAGTGGTTTGGAACGTTGGCTGGCTCTGAAGAAGACATCTGCAGACCATATGTGGTACATTTTGTGGCTGTGGAAGAATGCTGCTCCTGGATCAGGTTTTGTCTTTTTCCTTCTAATAATTGCTTATATGTCAAAAACAATCATCCAGACATCATCTATACACTTTATGCAGTTCTAAACCTGTAGCATACATGACTAGAATCAATAACAGGTTCACATTTAGCACATTAATTGCAGATGAATCTCTTGTTCATGTGTTGATATAAACCTCCACACCATGAAAACGAGTCACTTCAAAATGTGTCCAGTTTACAGTATGGAAATTCACTTCAGGTGTATGTTGATGTTCCATAAAGCTCATTTTAAGGGTCTAAATTCAGAACCAGAATCAGCATACTTTATTAATCCTGCAGGAAATTTGTTGCGCTATGACTTTATGTTGTTCTTGTCTCACAGACAGAAGAACAATATAAAAAAATAAAGTCTAAATAAAATCTAAGTAAAAGTCTGTGGAAAAAAATAGCTGTTAAAAATAAAGAAAGAAATACAAAGACAAGACACGGAGGGGTCAAAACATGCTGAAGCCGACTGAAGAAACTAAATTAATCAATATCTAAATAGTACTGCTAAAATGTCAAAGTTTGCAAAAGCAGCTTGTTTTTGTGATGTCACAAATTCCAAAACGTCCAGCCATCCATCAGTTCTGCTGTCACAAAGCTGCTTTATGGAAATCCAGGTCCTGCTGCAAGGAAAACTCCCTCAGAGAGAAACCTTGAGAAAAGCAAACACGTCCTCCTCTGACTGACAAAAGCATTTAATAATGAAGACATGACTCGTGGATATTACTACGAATGGATATAAAACATGAGTAATGAATAAAGAAAACCGCTGAGATCGCTAGAGGCATTCTGACTAATCAGTGAAAGCCAATGACTGCTGTTTAGACTATTCAAGGGCAAAAAGGATATGAACTGATTTAAGAATTCAAGAAATTTAAGAAAATGTGCGATAAAGACCCTTTAAGTTGAACCTGTAATGTGGCACACTGAGGACATTGTCTTGTTTTGCAGTGTAGTAATATGGAAAACATGTACCTACATGCATATCTAACAGCCTGCAGCATAACATGGCAATGCCACCTCATTGTTCTAGATAAATGTTCTTGGAAAATTCCACATGATAGGAGTGCATGTTGGCCGTCAGAGTCTCAGCACATCCTTGTTTGCGTTAGTCACCGTTCTAAAGTAACTTTACTGAGATCCAGCTGTCAGTGCTGGAATTTCAGAGCAGCCAGGGAAGATGGAAACACTCTGAAGATGGTAAATATTGAATCTTGCTGGTGTCACACTGTGACAGCACAGAGAAACCAGTTTTGAAATGGTATCTGGGGGATTCTTGTATTCCTCTTTCCAGGTTTACATTTCACAAGCCCTGACAAGACCAGAGTGACTACACTCTAGATTCATCTATCACTTCCATCTGCCAATTCCTCTGAAACATGTTTTTTAAAAGCATCAGTGTTTAGCTAAGGCACTCCCTTGTTTGACACTGAGCAGAGACACTGGTGTGTGCGCTGCGCTGGTGTGTATTCACAGGTGTGTACACTGTTAGAGGACAATGTGGGCAAAACTTGACCATAACACCTAAAAACATGACTTAAAGAAGGGAACACTTCACAAATAGATTTTAAACGTGTTGTTTATGTGACTCATGGACTTTAAGTAAAACGCTGCCACTAATGAGGGGCGCCAGAGTGTGGGGACCTCAGTAATGACACTAGCCGTGCTGGGATTCAAACCCACACCTTTCTGATTGCAGGGGCAACTCCCTTACCACTAGGCCACCAGTAAAGGGATACAGAAAAGTGGGATTTAGTGTGTTTGCAATGGCTGAAGTGTCACAATTCCTTCTGTGTTCATCACTGAGCTCCTTTCAGAGCATGATCTGTTCAGTAAAGGAGTTTGTTTTTAAAAAATACTTCCCACCTTACATTTACTAGAGTCCAAATTTGCACACCAAGACCATTTACATTTACATTTATGGCATTTATCAGACGCTAAAGCGACTTCCATTCTCTAACTACAGGGGGCAGTCTCCCCCTGGAGCAACTTGGGGTTAAGGGTCTTGCTCAGGGACCCAGTGGTGGTGTGCTCGAGGTAGGATTCGAACCTGTGACCTTTTGGTCCGGAGGCAAGTATCCTACCACTAGGCCACCACCATCACATTTGGAATTCATTTCTGTGACTTAAGTAAAACCAGTGCATTTACGTATATCTGCCAAATTAGCCAAGAAGAGTTGTCTCTTTTAAAACTATGGCAATGTTAAAAGTGTCAAAAGTCAAGTCCAGTCAAGTAAATGTTTATAGATGTTTTTAGTTACATAAAAAGTGCACAGCTAAACAAAACAATGTTCCCTCAGGACTGCAGTGCAACACAGATAACAACCGACCCAACACGAAACTACACAAGGGCCAATGAGACAGGACTACACAACGTGTAAAAAGAGTTTGACATCTTACATGTGCGTCTGTCAGAAAGTCCCATGAGTCTGAGTCAGGTGAAAGAGTTGTTTTAAAATCAGTGTTAAAGGGGACATATTATGCAAAACTCACTTGTTAAAAAAGGTCTATGGGCTACAAAACATGTTCATAAAGTTCTTTACACAGAATCACTCTCACATAAAGAGATTCAGCAGCTTTATTCTTCACAGTTTCAAATAAGCTGTTGTTGGCCACGCCCCTCCCACCACACGCCCCTCCCATCCCATGCTAACACTGCGCCTTTAAATTCTGGATTTTATATTACAATCCCTGTCCTTAACACTAGTGAAAGTGACAGTGGTTCTAGTCTGTATGGTGACCAAGCTGAAGGAAGGAAGGGAGGGAGAAAGAGTGAGAGATACACTAAGTGGAAAAAGTATTGGGACACATAACACAAGAAAAAGGCAGAAAACAGAGGCGCTATCAGCCCTATATGTTGGTCCCCAAGTCGGACCCAGAGCCAGACGAACACAACACTTCATGAGTGACTTGCCTCTGCCTGTAGACACAGCGCTCGGCGTCTTATGCTACTCATAAAACCAGCAGACAAACATGGAGGATCATTAACTAATCTAGTGGGTGGGGCTCGACAGGTGAGGGGTGGTTCTATGCAAATTTTCCTTACTTTGACATCACAATAAGGGAGCATCCAAATGGCTCATTTTGAAAGAGACTGAAATTGTGGAGAATAAAGCTGCTGAATCTCTTTATATGAGTGTGATTTTGTGCAAAAAACTTCATAAACATGTTTTGTAGCCCATAGACCTTTTATAACTTGTTTTTAAAAAAGTGAATTTTGCATAATATGTCCCCTTTAAGTAAAGACAACATCAAGTGCTTCTCGTAATTTAACATTCCAGCATGAATATCGAAGGTAGCAGGACACTGAGATCTTATCATTTCGACCTTTGGAAAGAAAACGTTGGCAGGAAATGTGGGCATGCCTACTGAGTCAGAACAGATTCTGGCTTTGAGTTTGGAGCACTTTTACCTTTGTAATCTGCACAGAACACAGATGTGACTCACACTCTGCATTATTACTTAGTCAAAGACATAAATGCAATTTTTCAAGTAACTCTATTTTTCTGCCAAGTTATAGTACTAACAAAGTGAAGTGGAGATTATTTCCTATAAGACAGTGTTGGCTTTTTCTTTTGAAACATATGAGGACACTCACATTCGGGTCTGTAAACCTGATAGCCACAAAGTTACAGGTTCAAACTAATGACTGTAAAACCGTCCCTGTAACGAATGACTGTAAGACATTTCCCGTAACTAAAGACTGTAAGACTGTCCCTGTAGCTAATGACTGTAAGACTGTCCCTGTAGCTAATGACTGTAAGACATTCCCCGTAACTAAAGACTGTGAGACTGTTCCTGTAACTAAAGACTGTAAGACTGTCCCTGTAGCTAATGACTGTAAGACTGTCCCTGTAACTAATGACTGTAAGACTGTCTCTGTAACTAATGACTGAAAGACTGTCTCTGTAGCTAATGACTGTAAGACTGTCCCTGTAACTAATGACTGTAAGACTGTCCCTGTAACCAATGATTGTAAGACTGTCTCTGTAGCTAATGACTGTAAGACTGTCCCTGTAACTAAAGACTGTAAGACTGTCCCTGTAGCTAATGACTGTAAAGACTGTCTCTGTAGCTAATGACTGTAAGACTGTCCCTGTAACTAATGACTGTAAGACTGTCCCTGTAACTAATTATTGTAAGACTGTCTCTGTATCTAATGACTGTAAGACTGACTCTGTAACTAATGACTGTAAGACTGTCCCTGTAACTAATGACTGTAAGACTGTCCCTGTAACTAATTATTGTAAGACTGTCTCTGTATCTAATGACTGTAAGACTGACTCTGTAACTAATGACTCTAAGACAGTCCCTGTAACTAAAGACTGTAAGACTGTCCCTGTAGCTAATGACTGTAAGACTGTCCCTGTAGCTAATGACTGTAAGACTGTCCCTGTAACTAACAACTGTGAGACCGTCCCTGTAGCTAATGACTGTGAGACTGTCCCTGTAACTAATTATTGTAAGACTGTCCCTGTATCTAATCACTGTAAGACTGACTCTGTAACTAATGACTGTAAGACTGTCCCTGTGACTAATGACTGTAAGACTGTCTCTGTAACTAATGACTGTAAGATAGTCCCTGTAGCTAATGACTGTAAGACTGTCCCTGTAGCTAATGACTGTAAGACTGTCCCTGTAACTAACGACTGTGAGACTGTCCCTGTAACCAATGACTGTGAGACTGTCCCTGTAACCAATGACTGTGAGACTGTCTCTGTAACTAATGACTGTAAGACTGTCTCTGTAACTAATTATTGTAAGACTGTCCCTGTAGCTAATGACTGTAAGACTGTCCCTGTAGCTAATGACTGTAAGACTGTCCCTGTGACTAATGACTGTAACACTGTCCCTGTAGCTAATGACTGTAAGAATGTCCCTGTAGCTAATGACTGTAAGACTGTCCCTGTAACTAATGACTGTGAGACTGTCTCTTTAACTAATGACTGTAAGACTGTCCCTGTAACTAATGACTGTGAGACTGTCTCTGTAACTAATGGTTGTAAGACGGTGACACTGAAGGAACAATCTTGTCAGTTTTCCAACAGAAGCTGTGCTAATGCCCTGAACTATTAATAACACGTTTAAAGCCTGTTGTTGAAAATCAGAGCAAATTGTTTCTGAAAATAAGTGTTGATCTAGAATCAGTTTTTGTCAGCACTAAAGAACAAATACCAGAAGGCAATAATCACCTTAATTTTTTGTCATAATACATCCCCAAAACGTATCTCACACTGCTCAAACCACATCCTGGTTCTTTGGGCTCACACAGACTTCCTGACTTAGTGTGAGCTATAAAGATAAACCAAACTTCAGACAAGAAGGTCAACTGGTTCACAGCGATGAGAAGTGAAAGCTTGTGGTAATTCTGAAACTAGGATAACCAAAATAAGTCATCAAAGCGAATCTACAAAAAAAAAAAAACAGCCACCAGTTAAAACTGGGCAGAAAGACCAATTAGTGGATAACTGGCCTTTCATACATCGTTAGATGCATTAGCACATCTCGACACAATTCATCTTTAATATAGGAGATATATAGTCCTTATTTTCTTTAAAAATATTACATATTCTGAACATATTTAGAAGTGAAACAGCATAAATAGAATCTTGGAAACAATAAAGAACATGGTTTTATTCAGCAGAAAAACAGATACATCCATGCGTAATTGAAAGAGTGGCATATTTATCCTCCACAGCTGATGCCTCACAGCACGCTTACAGAAATAATATAACACAAGCACAAATGCTGCCAATCCGAGCAATGGCTGCAGGCTAAACAAACTGAAATAACCAATAAGCAATTATTTTACAACTGCTCCAACAACTAAAAGTGAAAGTGAGAGAGTACCTCCAGTGATGAGAGTAACAGAGCCGTATCTGTGGGGGATGTCATGGTTGAGATATGCAGTCAGGAATTGAGGTGAAGCCTAGTGTTTGTCCTCAGTGGTTGGTGGGGTAGGGGAAGGCTGAGAGAAAACACTGTAATGTTGGTTGATATCATTTTTCCATGCCTCTTGCACAAGATGAGGTAGAGGCAGCAAATGTCGAAACAAGCAGGCCATCTTTTGAAATCTGAAACATGGGTGGTCTTTATATGAATGGCAACATTAACCAACAAAGTTAAAAGGTCATTTTAAATTCTGGCACAAAAAATATAATTTACACTTACTATTTTAACCCAGACAAGACATGTTTGCAGTCCAAACTGTTTTTCTCTTTTCCTTAGCACAGGAGCTTCAGGGCCTCCAAGTTCAGATCCCAGGTCTGGTTTTCACAGAGCACTCCTAAAATGGGCTTGTCTTGATTCAGATCTCTCCTTATTTTTAGATCAACTGTATCTGGGGCAAATGGGAACTTGTATGAGGTTCATTTTTCACTGATGCATATCCTTAAGTTTCATCTCCCTTTTTTAAGCTGCTCCCTGTTTGCTTAATATGTTTATAACATTAATTTGGAAAGCAGTAATACCAAGTTTGTCTGTTCCATTCATATTTGATTTAGATCATCATCTATTCCTTTATGTGCTGATCTAATTAATGTTTTGCGTATACAGTAAACCCTTGCTTTTCACAGGGGGTTATGCTCCAAGAGCACTCGTGTATTTTGGTAAAAAAAAAAAAAGAGCCTATTTTATAGTGTGAACCTTAAATATGCCCCCAAATCTGCTCCCAGAACACTTTCATAAAATTTTTTTACTCAGTTTAATGCGTTACCCTTAAAGAAAGCGTAAATGTAAAGCCGCAAAGTGAACGTTTTTCGGGGAATAACCCCTTATCTATTTGTGCTAAAAACACAAATGAGGGCTCTTTGGAAAGGTCTCCTGGAGATCCACCAAACAGTGGAGTTTGAAGAGTCTGAGTGCTTGCAGCATGGAGAAATTGTGCTTCGGAAAAAGTGCTCCCAGGTCCGCTACAGCCCCTTGTGTAATAAAATATATTTATTGCCACAAAAAAAGCAAAAAAAAAAAGACGGAATATATTTGCAGTTTCTGTGTTGTTGTGGCGATTTCCACATAAAACTTTGAGTTCGGTTCTCAAAAAAAATCTGTTTCTGAATCCGCGACTCCTCATACGCGTAAAACTGTGAGTTCACAGTATACTTTGTATTCAATACTATATTAATATATTAATTTGCATATATTGTATAAGTAAAATGGCCATAACAATCCCTCATGCCTGAGAATGACTGAAAATCTGTTCTAATTAGATAAAAAAAACTCTTCTCTTTGATTTTCCTCAGATGTCCACGTCACCTGCGTCTTCTCTAAAGACTGCGTCTTGCCTTGTTCCTTTTCATCCCCTGATGATAAGGTTGTTATTCAATGGTACCAAGGACAGGAGCTGATCTACAGCTACCAGGAGGATGAAGATGAACCTGACGACAACCGCATGTCACTGTTTAGTGATGAGGTCTCAAATGGAAATGCTTCCTTGCTTCTAATGGACAGCAGGGTCATGAGCAGGGGGCGATATAAATGTATGGTCAATACCTCCAAGACGGTCAAGGAATCCTTTGTTATAGTCAAGGTTGAAGGTCAGTCTTACTTTTGAATAGATAAGCCATAAAAAAATTTGGATTAAAGGGCTTGTCTGCCTACAAATGCCTATTCAGCCTATAACAGCTTAGCCCCGCCCACTCAGACTGAGGTTATAAGAACTGTACCTTAGTACAATATATTACTGAATAGAGGTCATTTACATATATCAGCCTTAAAAAAGACACAGTGATAAATGGTGCCTGCTTAATTCTAAAGGATAAAGAGAGAATATGGTTTTGTTATTTACTGTATGTCTGTTTTTTCTCCCAAAGTAATGATAACAAATGTATTTCTGCAAGAAAATGTGAAGAGTCGTTGCACAGTTGGACAAGAGCAAAACAAGCATTCACATGCTGATTATTTTTAATAAATCGCAACAAACAGAAATGACTGCAGAGCAACGAACACTCTCAAACTCTTGTTTCACTGTGTCTTTTTAGGAGTCTGTTTTTTATACATGCTTTTAACTCCATTTTTTCCCTTTGGAGGCACCATAGTGTGATATAACACTAAGTCTCCCAATAGACACATAAGGCCGCTCACTCAACCACTATCTCTCGCTTACATTACAGACAGATTTTTTTAAATGATCAATATTCGACCCCTGATTAACCGATCAAAAAGCTGTATACAAGCACATTTAAGGGGAAATTAATTGATGTTTTGACATTGAAACCATGCTCCTATTTCAAATACTGTAGAAAGAGAAATCCTCCAAATCCACCTATTATAAGAATAAGAATAAAATAAGACTAAAACTGACACTAATAATGGACCAATAACCTTTAAAGGTTCCATTATGGGTCATGTCTGCTTCATTGGCTGTGGGAATTTGGAGTGAGCTACTGCGAGATGTCTCCCATCACTGTCAATAATAAATGCCTATATGGGCTACGATAAAACAAATATGTTTGGTGTCAACCAGGTTTGCTCCTCTAGCTTTGCACTGGAGCAATGAGATGGACCTAGCCAATAAAGGAAGCTTGTACAGAAACACTGAGTATCTCAAGTAGACCTTTGTGGTTTCTCACCCTGTACTGCAAGTTATCTATAAAAATATGTTGCATAGAAAAAAAACAATAGTAGCAGCAACAGTAGTAGAAGCCCTAATACAGAACTTTTGTAAATTTTTATAGAAATCAGTATGTATAATTGTGTCAGAGACCACATAAGTCTATTTGAGATTTTTTAACAACTGTGTGTTAAGCATGCAGTTTAATTTATGGTGCAAAAAAAGTCAAACAAACTTTGGACACCAAAGATTTCTTTGTGCATCACCTGCTTCTGAAACAAACGGCAAAACAGTGTAAAACGCGTTGTTGTGTTTTGATTTAAAAAAAAGCCTAAAAATGCCCCCAAAAGTGCTCACAGAACAGTTTTGTGTTAAACTCAGTTTAATGCATTACCCTTAAAAAAATGTTTAAAGTAAATAAATAATCATAATCAGAAAACTTTATTGCTTAAAAAACCATTAACATTAGCAGTTCGCATTAGCAGTTAGCATTAGCGCTGAGCAAAAACAAGCACTCATACACAAAAGAAAGGTTGAAATAACTCTCAACCCACATGTTTAGACAGGGCACAGCTTACTAATACTAAATAAACTGAGATAACTGTTACAAATTGGAGGGGGGGCGGGGTTAAAACACTTAAATACGAGAACAAGACATGGAGCAGTCCGATCCACATATAACTGAGGGATTACTGTATTACGATGTCTGAAAAGATTCCTGTGGCTTTGAACACTACTGTTAATTAATTTTCACTTCACTTTGTTCCAGCTCCTATCAGCCGGATCTTCATAGAGGCGAGCCCCACTGGGCATGTGCAGTGTTCATCAGATGGTGTGTATCCTGCTCCTGTGTTGAAATGGTCTACAGAGCCAAGAGACAGTCACCTACAACCTGTTACACGAATGAATGCAGATTCAAACGGCCTGTACAGTGTAGACAGCACCCTGAAGAAACTGAACAGGAGCTCCCCTCTGACCTACATCTGCACCATCACCCCCAAATACAGCCCACAGCCATGGAAGGCCTTACTGCTTCAGACAGGTATGAGATTACAAGAACATGCAGATACTACATCCAGATCCTCACTCATACACTTCAAAACAAATGTAAGTTGTTGCCAAATCGGTAATACCTTTATAAATAATTAGGGTAGCTGGTGGCATAGTGGTTAGGGAGTGGTCCCTGAATTCAGAAGGTTGTGGGTTTAAATCCCAACCGCTAGTGTCATCGCAGAGGCACCCTTGATGTCCCCGCAATGTAATGTCCCCACACACTGCTCCCCGGCAGCCCTCGTTGGTTGCAGCCCTCTGCTTCACTTGGTGAATGGGTTAAATACAGATAAAGAAGTTAACAGTGTGACAATAAGGGCCCACTTTACTTTTAAAAGCTAAGACGGACATTGGAGATATAAATATGCACTTAATCATATAAATATGCACTTAATCATGGTATGACCTAAACTTGATGGAAAAATATTAAGCTATATAAACTCAATAAGTTAAAATTCCAAGAACAACCAATTAGTTTTGTACTCACCAATGGAGAGGTTTAGAAAGGTGAAACATGACTCAAACCAACTTCTTAAAAATAAAGGATCCAAGAAGTGTTCCTTGGAGCAGTACAGTAGAAGAAGCACTTTTTGCTGAACCTCTTTAAAGACTAATTTTTGTAAATAAGATTAAATGGTGTTTAAACAATCTCCTTTAAAAATTATGTGTCTGTACCAAGTATGTTTTTTTGCTTCGTGTTTATGAACCCAATTCAATCAATGTTTCAACAGTTATATGTTATAATATAAACAAAGTCACTCAGAGTCATGTGAAATGCTCAGTTGAGGAGAAACCTACCCAGAGAAAAATGTTCACAGTGGTGATGATAGGAACCAGATGTCTGAAGCATGTGATGCCTCTAAAAGCTTCACAGGAAGCTGCATCACATTAAATGCTTAGGAATATGTTTTATGATGCCTGAGGCAATGTCTTACGAAAGATTTGAGACATTGTTTTATAAAGTTTTGGTCTAAATTTCATTTTTCTAAAAGCCATTTATAGTATAGAGGTGCATGCTGGGTACTGTGAGGCATTGTTCCTCCCAGTAGTAACTCTACTCACTACAAAACCCAATGTACTTCAAATATGCTTAACCCTTCTTTAATGTACCCCTGAAAATACACCAAACCCCTTAATCGGAATTAAGTGGCCATTCATTTTTGAAGCGATTCCTTACTTTTACCTAAAAAAGTGGATTTAAGGCACGAGTGTGAAACCCCTTAATCTTAAACATGTGGTCATCGTCACGATAATTCGGTAAGCTGTTGTTCTATAGTGCAGTGTTATATCGAGCCAGTCTTAATGATTTTTAAAAAGAGAGTTATACAGAAATGTTATCAGTGCAAATCCCCTTCAGGAGTGTAGTCTAAAAATAGCGGAGAACGCATGTGTATGTCCACATAACAACCACTAAATCTGATAAATCCACTGTTTTCCGATAGTCATTTCCTATAGGCTGAACTGATGCGGCTTCATTATTTCAAGGTGGAATCTGCCCTCTAGTGTAGTGGCTGTTAATTGCAGATACAATGTGTTGTCCGTTCATCCACAGAAATGACAGGAAGGCACGACCACAGCCTGGTTCTGCCATGTGTGGCTCCGAAGAACCTGAAAAACTTCACTCTCACTTGGACGTTCACAAAAAAGAACAAAAACACAGACATTCTAACCTATTATAGTCAAAGCCAGAAGATCATAAATCACTGGAAAGACCTGGTAGAGCTGGAACCGGACAAGGCTCGGAAGGGAGATGGATCTCTGTACTTGGACGAGCTAGATGGTGCAAAGCATTTTGGGAAATACACCTGTACATTCTCAGGCCCCCAGGTCACATACACAGTCCAGACATCAGTCGGCAACAGCAGGGCAGCTGCACAGACAGGTAGGAAACAGCAAGAAGCTATAAGATTCATGCATATATTATTTATGTTGTGTGTTACACTTCTGATTTTGCTATATTCTCTCTCTCTCTCTGTCCAGGAAACAGCACGCCTAAGCTGTGGGTGCTGGCGGTGGTGGTGGCGGTGGTGGCTGTCCTTGCTGTCCTCTTCTACATGTACAGAAAATACAGAGGTTAAAAACCTGATTGCTCTTTTTGTGTGTTCAGATTTGCATGATGTCAGTACAATACATTTTATGAACCAATGGTGCCATCGATGTCTAACCTGATGTTTTTATGCTCAGGTAAATCTAAACACTCTGACCAAGACACAGAGATGCAGGCTGTGCAAAAAGGTATTAGAGCACATTTGCATTTCACTGTTCACTGTTCACTGAGCCAAACACGAATCGAGTTTAAAGGAAGAGTGTCCAGTTTTTGTTGATACAGTGTATATTGATAAGCCCAGACATGTCCAGGTTTTGCCATTTAGGTTAGATTCCAAGCAGTGAGGCTAAAGGTGCTAACAAACGAAAGTCAAGGTGATGCAGCGTTTACAGAACCTGAATAATTCAAAGAAAACTAATCTCTGGTTCTCTCTTAAACTAAATGGCAGTAA
>JBBJLR010000037.1:9742975-9762065 GCA_037577145.1 Brachypetersius gabonensis
GATCTGGAGAAGACTGGAGCTGTTTACGCCGATTTGCTGCAGCAGAACCAGGCGCTTCGGCGAACGAGGCATCAGGCTGCCGGTTAAAGCCAGTCGGGGTTCCAGAATTTGACACACGAGTAATTTGAGTCACGAAGTCAAGGTACCACTGTACTTTCAAACACTGTTAGGGATGCACACAAACGGCCCTAAAACCAGTAAAATCTCATGTATACTGTTGCTTACAAGGATGATTGTTTTTGTTTATTTCAGTAATTCAGAGCGAGCTCAGGTCAAGATATAGTCCCTATCCTTTATTAACATCAATGCACTTTTACACAGTCAAATTTGAAGCTGGTGTCCTAGTGGTTAAGGAGTTTGCCCTGCAATCAGAAGGTTGTGGGTTCGAATCCCTGAACTGCTAGCGTCATCACTGAGGCTCTCCGTCCCCACATACTGCTCCCTGGCGCCCACCTGCTTCACTTGGTTAATGTGTTAAATGCAGAGAAAGAATTTTTGTGTGCCGTGGTGTGTTCACACGCTACAATAAGGGTCCACTTCATATTTGCAACATCCTTATGACTGAGTTCTTTAAACACACAAAAGTGTACGGGCTCCTTAAGAGTCTACCGCTGATTTTACTTCCTGTCAATATGCTTTATGTTGTAACTGTTTTACAAGAACTGTTGCTATTTTTGTTTATTGTATACCTTTTACAGGAATGTATATATTTGTTTATATGCTTGTAATAGATGTTTATAAAACCATGAACTGCTAATAAAGTTTTACATAGCAAACATCTTTTAGAAATACGTTCTATTTAATCACGAATAATGCAGACCTAGTGGTTAGGGAGTTGCCCCTGGAAACAAGGTCGTGGATTTGAATCCCAGCACTGCTAGTGTCATCACTAAAGTACCCTTGAGTAAGGTACCGTCCCCACGCACTGCTCCCCAGCGCCCCCTGTTGGCGGCAGCCCCCTGCTTCACTTGCAGAGAAAGAATTTCACACTGTGGGCTGTGGTGTTCTGTTCACACGTGACTGTAAGGTGCCACTTTACTTTAAACTGTGTATCTGTATATGAAGCTGCGGCCCCCAGCAGACCTGAAATCACAAAACACAGCGAGACGAACTCAAAGCATTTATTAAACTGAAAGATGAAAATTCTCCTGGAGGTGAAATGTGGGCAGTGGCTGCAATAATTGATGCGCCGCTAAACTACCAGTTTTTTTGTGTTACTTAACATCCATATGCCACAATAAATGATGAGACCTTTAAAAACAAAGTTGAGCCAGATGACACACCAGGACCCAGTAAGATGCTGCAAAAGCCTCACACCATGCCAGTTTTATGACAGCAGCAAACGTAACAGTATGGAAGATTACAATGTGTTTTCAAAGACAAAAAAAAAGAAAAAGAAACTTTAACAATTATACATATTCTTTCATGGGTTTGGACCCTTTACTTATGCAGTTAAAACACATGCAAATGCTGCCTGCATTTCTCTGATGTTAATGATTACACCAAATTGGCTTTTCCTGTTTAAGTGGGGTGTGGCAAACAATTATTTTTACAAAAGCCTTAACGACAACTGAGACTCAAAATTGTTGATAGACAGAACTGCTGTTCACATTTCCTTTAACCAGTGATGTGCCCAAATATTACACATTGTTAAAATACAGTCCTACGTCGGTCTCACTCTGTCCCAAAACAATTTTCTCTACATTTGGTTTAATTTTCCACATTTTGTGTCCGAAGCAAACGCCCAAACCCCCCACGCCACAGACACTTCTAAACAGGAAACCTGTGAAATCAACAGTGGTGGATGTCTGTTATGTAATTAGAGTCTTACCCCCCAGGGTAAGTCGTAATAACGTGGCGTATGATGCACAAGCTGTACTATAAACCTTAATGGAGAACTGCTGTTCACGTAAGTATCAAAGCCACACCATTAAAAAGCCAAGAAAATCCACAGAAGTACAGATGGGCTGATTAACCTTAAACGAAAAAAAGACGGCAAACTGAAGCATATCCAACCTAAAGCAAACTGAAGCTACCACTGAGGCATAGAAAACAAAGAAATCTCTTGGAAGGTCTTACAGGCCACTTAACAGGAGCAACAGAAGACACAGAAGCATAATATCTCCTGGCTTCCTGCCCAGAGTCCCTCATATCGCACCTACTGGAGCTCTTAGGCTCGTCACAGGCTGCCCTGTGGGGTGCCAAAGTCGTAGGAGGAGTACAACCACCGTGGTCTGACTTTATCCAAGCCCAGACCACCAACACTCTGCTTCTCCCTCTGCCTGAACAGCCTTAATATTGCTAGCTGGCACACCTACGGAAGTCTACACAGCACAGCTGAGAATGCCTTTCAGTGTTTTTCCTCCTTCATACACACCCACACATGCTCATACACACACGCAAACAGTTGCACCTCAAAACCATTCCCTGCACCTCTAAAGTGCAACCCCCTGTTCAGCCCAGCCTGCCTCCTCCTCCTCCTTCTCCTCTCAAACACTCTCCTGCTCTCCATGTGTTCTGCTATTAAGGGGACACACTCTTCCTCGTCTCTTCGAAAATGACTTCATTTCTCATTCTGTGCTTTTTTTTTTTGCTGCTGGTTTGACCAAAAAAAGCTTGTTGCTGTCCCCTCCCTCTCACTCACACACACAGTTTCTGTCTCTGTGCCCTTGTTCTTGCTTTCCACTCCACTGCAGTGGAGGTTGAGCGGTTTTTACAGCATGAAGTCCAGCCTCGGCGTTCAGCCCACTTTCGCCCAGCTCAGGAAGGCAGGGATGTCTCGAACTGGAACGTTCCTGGTGAGGGCCTTCACGCGCAAGTTCCGGTCGTCCGTGAGCAAAACCACCTCCCTGCGCAGCCGCACCGGCCCATCTGAGAGAGAAGGCAACCGTGGTTTACGTTACGCTGCACAACAGTCAACATAATCAAACAAACACACCTCTTCAAAACAAAACTCCAACACAAAAAAACACAAAACCTCAGAAACCGACGAGCCAGATAAACACGGCTTTACTGGAATTCTGACCAAAACCTAAACCATGTCTTTAAACAGGAACTGATCTCACCTCTCTGAGCAGGCATGAAGTCCTTAGCCTTGTCCTGACAGTAATGCAGGCAGCAAGACAGAATCACATCATCGTTATTGCCCTGGAGAGAAAGACAGAAAGAGAGAGAGAATGGTATTCCATATAATCAGAGGTCCTCTGTCTGCCATGTGGATCATTTCCATTTCTCTAAGAAAGACACTGAAAGCCGTTTGTAAAGTGAGCAATGCTGAAATTTCTAGAGGGGGATAATCCACAAAGACTTTCTCAACGTCGGGATTCATTTATCACAGAAAATCAAAAACATCCCGCTGGAACCCAGAAGAGGCGAGACCCTTCCAGCCCAACCCACTACGTCTGAGTTTCTAAAAAGGCAGGAAAGTTTTCCAGTGATTTCCGTTAATATATGGGCTGCCAGTCTCTGTTTAATACACTATTCTGTTAAAAGCCTATAGAGAATGTTGTTTATCTTTCAGCAGTTTTAAAGCACTTGTTCTGAACGCACTGTGTTCATGTACTTCGCTTCATTAAAATGAATTCACTTGTTTTATGAGAGATATTTAATTGTATAATACTTCTTGCTTTTAGGCTATTCATGAGTGGGGCCAAGTAAAATATTTTATTTAAAAATGTTATTTTATATTGTGCATTGTTTGAATGCTTAATAATTATTTTCATAGTTTTGTAACAGATTTATTCCTTTAATAATTAAATAATTTCTTTCCAAGGTTTCAGGCCAAGTGTTTCCTCGTTTTTGGCTCAAAAAAATAATTTCGGTGCATCCCCAGTGGTAATCATTAACACAATGATAAAGTGACTAGATGGACATCCGTACCTTTTGTCCAGAGGTGTCCTCACTGCGGAAGGCGATGGACTCTAGCTGGTTTCCCCTGCTGGTTAGTGCTCTCAGGCCTGGCTCTCGGGCCTCAAAGCCCTTCTCCAGGAAAGTCACGGCCGCTTTTGCACGTTCCTGCACCAATCTGGCGTGAGCCGTCCCGCTTCCTCCAGCAGTGTCAGCATCACGGCATTCCTGCCCCTTCGCTAAGCCATCAAGCTCTGTAATCACTGAGGGGCGGGGGTTCAAAAGAATAGCTTTAATTACCAGTGGACTAAGATCCTGACTATGCAAGAATTTAACTTCCTTAATGGAAGACTCATCAACATCATTATGGTCTACATCAATGGTTCTTAAACTGGTCCTCAGAATAAGCATTAATGGAGAGGAGAGCAGGTGACAGATAAAGATAAATCAATCTTACCAATCAGAGGCACCACCAAAATGTATGTACCACAGGCCAGTAACTTCTTTAGGCCCTCCAGGTGGTCGATGAAGCAGTTGGTGTCAGGGACAAGGTAGAAGGGTCTGATCTCCAGCTCCAGCTGACCTTTAGTTTGTAATACAGCCTACAACAACACAGTCAGAGTTAGTATTACAAATCACACATTTATGACACGTCGAATATGATGTACTGCTCCATCTCTATGTCCTGTGAAACAGTACTGCGTTTGTCTGGGTTGGCTAGGAAGACAGGACCGTTACCATATTTGGTTATAGGTTATCATAGTACACAGTGGCAGTTCTAGACCCGTCTAGAACCGCGTATGCTGGTACAGAAGTAGCCCAGCTGATGGAATGGACAACTGGCTGTGTCTAAGGAGTGTGTTTGTCTTTTTGCTGCTGTGCAAATGTACACCTGTATTTTGTCTCTACGTTTCTGCTGCTGTGCCAGTTTGTGGGCTAGAGCATGGCGTCGGGCTCTTAGTTCTCGGATGTCGTCCTCGCTTCCATCCCCCTCCATCTCTCCATCCATCTCGCCCTCTGATGCCGACAGAGAGGACTCTTCTACGATCACATCATCATCCTGGAAAACACACACACACACCATCAGTTGTTACTGTGTAGAGAGTATTCTGGTGGCAGGAGCCACTGTGCAGTGCTGCAGTGAGAGATGAAGCGGTGCACTCTCACCTGGCTCTGCTCGTTGGTCTGTGACTGGCTCTTGTCCTCTGCTTGCTGGTTAGGAGTGGGGGGCACGGCTATGGAAATGTACTTCCCTCCTTTAAAGGCCAGCAGTGGCTCCTCCTGGCCACACAGAGCCTCCAGGAAATACTTCAGCACCGTCACTCTCTTACAGTCAGCTGCCAAGGCCTAAAAAACAATCACAAATGTTTTGACCCCTTTCTCACAACAGAAGCTACACAGTTACTCTTCCAGTCTCTGGTCATCTTTAAACTGGACTGCTGCAACTCTCTACAGGTTGGACTTCCACTGAAGTCACTGACTTCAAGCACCATCTGAAGACCGCCCTCTTCAAGGAGCACCTTGGTGACTAACCAGTCCTCTCATTGATCTCTTATACATCTTTTTCTATAGATTTAAACCTCGGACACTTACCCTCCTAACTGTTTTCCTTACTTGTGTATACTTGTGTTTTCTCTGAGAGGGTTTGTTAAGGTTAGTTGGCAGTAACTTGGTTAAAGCAGATTTGAGTTTAGCTTTACAGGTATGAAGAACAGATGTAGACGACTTAAGCACTGATGTACGTCGCTCTGGATAAGAACATCTGCGTTTCCTCATGTGCCACTGCTGAGGTGAGTATGCATGTGTGAGCTTTCACTCTGACACCTTTAGAAGCCGCCGCCACAGTGCACGCGTGCTGTGTGTATGTGTATGTGTGTATGTGTGTGTGTAAACACATGACTCACAGTGTCTGTCTGGCGATCTATATAGCATGGCTCCTGTGGAGCAGCCAGCAGGGGGACAAACCCAGCCAGCATCCTGTCCTCCTCCAGAACTAACAGCCGGAGCTCCTCGTCCCCCTCTCCATCACCGTCTGCCTTGTAGAGTGGAGTCTCACCATGGTACACACGCGCCAGAGCATTACACAGCTCAGCCAGGCACTGCCACACATCTGGACTGCCACTAGAAACAGACCCATCGGTATCAGAGGTATGCAATTACTACAGACCCATCAAACATGCAGCTCTGGAAAAAAATACATGAAATTTATTTTAAATCAGTACTTTTATGAGTATGACAACCATTCCAGTCCAGTGTCCTCCTACACAAACACCTCATTCTGCTTTATGAGGGACTGATTAGTGATCAGCTGAATCACATCTTACTTAATGAGGAAAAGTATAAAACACTGCTGTAATCGACTCTCTCCTCTCACACTGAGACCAGTTGGATGGTGAAACACTACTAGAAGTTCCCTTAAAGCTCATTATTGCCATTTTGTTTGAGAGAGAACCAGAGATTTGTTTTCATTTCTGCAGCATTTCTCTTATTCTGAGAGTAATTCTCTTATTTGTAAAATAGAAGAAATATTGTCAGCATTTCTTAAAAACTTAGGCAAAGTTCAATATTTGCAGCTATAAACGATAAAACCTTTTCTGCAGTGCTTTCTTTTTTCCCCCAGAGCTGTAGTTGATTTGTTGTCTTTGTCTGAATGTTGAGTCAGCACTCACTCAATGCTGCATGGTGGTGGGTTCCATTCCTCTGGGTGGCCCAGCATCCAGTCTGACCAAACTTTAACACTGGGCAGGAACTCTCGCAGGTCGGCAGGAAACACAGACACTCGCACCATGGGCTCCTCTTCCACCAAATCACACTCATCAAGCTCCTCCACTGGGATGGGTTCTGACACATGGAAAATGATTAACACTTACTGCTTTAATCATGTATCCAGACATTTTTCTGAGGTGGTCTTATCATCTACATGGACATATTTGTGACTAAATTGTACTAGTGAGTGATTTCACTTGCATTTTAAATAATTCTTTAAAAAAAATCAGTTCCTAATCCTAAAATGTGGGAAAGTCTGGCTGCCTTCCATATAAACAGACTGGGGCTTCAGTCATTGGACGAGAAGATTAGATCTGAAGCTTAAATTAAGGACAAAAACTCTGGAAAAGAATCTGCCAAATGCAAAAAAGTAGCGAAAACGTAAAATGGACTGTAGATTAATACTATAAATACTATTAATCAGGTAAACGTGTTATGTTGTTCATGAAGGCGGGAGTGTTCTCTAATCTGAGCGGCATATATTCAAATCTGATTGGATAGCCATGTATACTTAACAGTAAAGTACAACCATTTTCAAACCAAACTGTATTGTCTTTACCAAACGTCTTAAAAAGCAATACAGTTGAAAAATACAAATGAATGAATAAATAAACAACCGAAACAGTGATGATGCCTCAACAAACGCAGACTGCAGAGACATGTCCGCCGTGTGGCGCATTCTGATATATCTAAAGGGGGTTCTACACTGACTGGTACCAGCTCGGTTCTGTTCAGTTTGGTTTCGGACCTACAGTTTTCCACTACAACTGGTTGCTATAGCGACCAAACATTCTGAGCAGCAGCGCAAGTGGAGCGCTCTAAGCTGAGGTAAACAACCCGCCATCATTACAATCACCAGCATGGATGAAATCAGAGTGGTTTTATTTTTTATCCTTGGTTTGTGACTATTAGACACAAAACGGAGACAAATGGCTTAAATAAGCAACATTAGGCTAATGCTAATGCTAACGTTCAGTCCACAACACTGGCATAACCATAGCAACCACCAATCAGTAACCTCCCATATGTACACGTGATCATTTAATATCGGTTCAGCACGCTTGGAACCTCGGCCAAGATGGTACCAAGAATTGTACCAGGAACCAGATTTTAGTGATGGAAAAGCAGAAAAGGTAGATTTGAACCGAACCGAGCTGGTACCAGTCAGTGGAGAACTCCCATAAAGACACGTGAAAAGTCATTTGTAAAGCGTGGACTGCTGAAATTTCTAGAGAGGGTGCATCCTCAAAGGCACAGAGTATGAATCACAGATGAGGCAAGACCCTTCCAACACACCCACTCCATCTGTGTATCTGAAAAGGCAGGAACGTTTTCCAGTGATTCCAGTTAATATATGGGCTGCCAGTGTGTGTTTAATAAACTATTTTGTTAAATGCCTACAGAGAATGTTGTTTATCTTTCAGCAGTTTTAAAGCTCTTTAAAGCACTGTGTTCAGGCACTCTCTTGCTTTTAGGCTATTCATGGGTGGGGCCAAGTAAAATATTTTATTTCAAATGTTATTTTATATTGTGCATTGTCTGAATGCTAAATAAATATTTTCATAGTTTTGTAACAGATTCTTTTACTAATTTAATAATAATTTATTTCTGTGTTTTGGTTTTTGGCCAAGTGTTTCCTCATTTTTTGGTTTTCGGTCCAAAAAAATAATTTCCGTGCATCCCTACATATTACTATTTCCATTGAAATACTATGTCTTTGAAATCCCAGATTAATGCCCTGTACTTACCTGCAGGAGTTTCTTTTAAAAGTTCGGTACAGCGTTGCACTAATAGGCCAAACATGGCCAGACCCAGGGATGTGGTTTGTTCTTCCAGTACTGAACGAGTCTCTCCTTGCCGTTCAGCTGAAATGGTTAAACAGACTTTCAGATGCAAAACTCAAGAGACCACTGAGATTCAAATAATTTCATCATATGACACAAGACAAGCATTGAAGTATAATCGGTGCGGACGGGAGTCGTGTGGTTAAGGTGTGGGTGTACCTCTGGTCTGAGCGTAGTGAATGGTGAACATGTTGATAGTCATGATCTGGAGCATGCGTGCGCTGCCCAGGGGGGGCGGGCTGTGCTGGAGCAAAACACGGAACTCTTGCAACACGTGACTGGCCACCGCTGGGAAGCTCTCCATCCTGTGGACCAATCAAAACTTACAATTCACAAAAGACCCATCACAGCAAGAAAAGAGCCACCACATCCTAATAAAAAGCTCCCAGAATGAATCAGAATATAAGTATGTGAGCGAAAACACAAGGAATTTGATTCTAGTCGATGGTGTCTCTCAAGCACAACAGTATAAAACAATAAAACAACAACATGAATAACATACTGAAAAAAATAATAGTATACAAACTACAGTACGAATACGTAATATGGGTTAATATTTATAAATATAAAGGGTATTCACAAATGCATAAGTAGTATTTGTTTATCCTTTATAAACATGTTTATCCTATTAATCTAAATATATGTGTGAAGATATACATACATACATACATACATACACACGTACACATATAAATACTTACATACATGTGTGTGTGTGTGTGTACACATACACAGTATATTGCAGTATATAATCACAGTGTATTGTATACTCTGTTAGTAAACCGTATTAGTCTCACTGGACTATGGTGCACTTCTAGATTTATTTTTAAAAATAATGGCACAATCTATAAAAAAATTCCTTCCGCATTATCATTTACACACAAAATACATAAAACACACACGCACGGACACGCACAGCAACTCACCCCACTTTTGTGAAGAGTTTTCCGTGAGTGTGGAGAAAACTCAGAATGAATCTCTTATTGAGCTACAAAAAAAGAGAACAGAGGTTACAATAAGGCACCCATAATTAAACGTATCATACTGTTTGAACAAGCCATCGTTTCTGTTTGATACTACCAGTCGGCCAGTAAAGACTGTGGTGTAACAGAAAATATCTAATAAAGGCAAATGCGACAACAGACCCCTGTTTATCTGCGCAGACTGTGATGATGCAATAACGTTAAATTATTTTATGGCCCAAAGGCAGACGCGGGGCCCCGAAATGATTGGAAAGCTCGTATTGGAAACGGAGTGGAGCCACGGATGGGAAGGATTGGAACTTTCTGTGAACGCATGTTTGTTTATGCTGACGTGGGCGAATATCCAAGGTAACAGAGATGACGGCCACATCACGGCCCACTGACGTCCTCCTTGGCCGTGGATGGTGAGTCATGTGTGGCTACATCCTGTGCAAGGCTCATAAACAACTCTGGCTGACCTCTTTGCCACTCTGAGCATGTGTGCTCTTGTGCATCAGTGTGCAAAAACATTTTAATCTGTCCGCAGGTGTTACTGTGTTGTGTGAGTATTAAACCACCATACGCCACGACCTGCAATTAAAAATGCTACTGTCCTCCACATATAACACTCAGTAAAAGCGAAACAGGTTCACTATCTCTATGTGGAGGGATCAACTCTTCCCGGATCGTATTCGTCACCCTGGGACACGTCTCCCATTCAAACTCATTGATGGATCCACACTAAAAATAAAAACAGAACAATGAAGACACTGACGGGCGAGATGAAAGACGACAAATGAAAGAAAACAAGGAATGAGGGAAGAATTGTTGGGATGAATGGAAAGAGAAAGAGAGAATAAGGGCATCGAGTACAAGTGGGTCTGTTATTGCGCACTCCATGAAGCTGCGTGGGAGGTGTTATTGAGAAGTTTTCTGTTTGTGTGTGTGAGGAAAAGAGAGAGAGAGAGAGAGAGATACAGAGATAGAGAGAGATACAGAGAGTGAGAGTGAGTGAGATACAGAGAGTGAGAGTGAGTGAGAGAGAGGGGGATACAGAGAGAGAGAGAGAGAGAGACAGAGAGAAAGAGAGAGACAGAGAGAGAGGTCCGGGTTAAGAGCATCAAGAGCTCTCACACTGGTGTCAGGGAGGTGCAAATGCAAAACAGACAATGAACTGAACAAAGAGAGCAGAGACAACAAACAGCTTGTGTAAATGCATGGCTGTGACTAATCCTGGGCAACAAGCCAACATTTATTTATTTACTTACTTACTTACTTACATCCTTCCATCCGGCATAGATACATTTTTTTAATCTAGTTTAATCTCACTGTAATCTTGGAATTAATCTAGATTAAAACGGCCACCCTAAATATATAGTCATTATTCTACTATTTTTAAATTATATATCCAAACATTTCATACGAAATTTCAAGACTTTAAAAAACATTGACTGGGTTTTATTAGCAGTTCAATGTTTTTTAATTAGGAGTGTTTGTGTTTTGCATTTGGTGTCTGAGGAGAACATGCACTATTTTAATCAAATGTACAAATACTGACTTGCTGTTACTGACTTTTGGCCATTATGTCCATGCCTAGCTACAACTACTGGAATATCATGATAAATTCAGCAAAGACTGAATCTAGGAAAGCAGTAACAAGTTTACCTTTAAATCTAGAGTTACACAAACATCCTAACGTGACAAACTTTCCTAAATAGTGTAACTCTGTTTAGCCATTCTGTTGAAATGTTATTCTTAGGCAACTGTGAAAGGTATCATGAGTTCCTTGGCATTAATGGGATTTTTACAAAATACTTTTATGACCCAATATCTTTTTTCACCATCATAAAACAATACATCACATGGCGCATATGTAACCACTTCATGAGAAACATTATGAGGCAGGTTTTAGAAGCATTAAACTTTTCAGAAAACTGCCTATAATCCCCACTGTGAACAGTTATGACGCCATACGTTTCTCCAGAATGGCACGATTCTCATCAAATGACTTCTCTGCACCTGAAAACACTTAAATATACGCTCGCACACACGCTCGCACACACGCTCGCACACACGCTCGCACACACAGTAGAGCACTTGAACGGTTTGAGAATGATCGAAAAGTTACCTTTACATTTGTGTTTAGAAAAGGTCAGATTTGTGCTTAAAAATTATAAAATTGTACTAACATTTAGATTTATATCTACTTTCTTGTCCTTGTTTCTTTATTTTTATTTGTGTTTCAGAAAATTTGAGATTTAAAATGAACGTATTGTTTATAATGTTTGCGCAGTAAAAAGGAGCGCTTCAGGATAGATTTCACTGCGTGCTGTATGTGTATGACTATGCATGTGACAAAGAATCAAGAATATTGAATGATCATCTTAAGTGAAGTGCTTCAATTAAAACAAGCCCAATTTAAAGCGAGCCTGCATCAGTCGATTACGTTTCATCTTTACATTTACTCATGTCACTTGTTTTAGTGTTTTCTAATTTACTTAAAATCTTCAAAATATCACTCATCTTCAAGCCAATTCCCTCTTACTACCAGAGTATGTGTGGATGAAAACTTGCCAAAAGAAACGAACAAGGATGAGAACGAGTTAAACATGAGAATAGTGACGTCACTCTAGACCAGGGGTGTGGAGCTCCAGTCCTGGAGGGCCGTGGTCCAGCAGGTTTTGGTGATTTCCCTGCTCAGAAACTCCTGGTTCTCCTCACCAGTTAATTGTCAAGTTCAGTGAATGAAAAAGAGAACCATCAAACTGTGCTGGACACTGGCCCTCTAGAACCAGAGCTGGACTCCTCTGCGGTTCACTTCTTTGTCAGTAGTTTCTGAAATGTCAAGATCTATTTGGCTACGTTTACAGATGTGTGTGTCGTTTGCTGTTATCAACTGATCGTGAATTAGTTTAAGAACTTCTAACATGATACAAATCATGAAATCTGCCAACAGCGAGCTCACGGTTTACAGGCGGTGAGCTGCGCTGGACCTGAGCTGCCTGTGACGGGTGCGGTGCTGCACTACTCACATCACTGGCACTCAGTGCGCTCAGAATTCCATCCAGCACCGAGTCTTTGCTCGAGTCACTGCCTGCTGTGCGAGATGCCACTCCTAGATGCCCACTTGGTCGGATCCAGATTTCCACCCGGCTGGCGTCTTCACCCCAGCCCACACCTCGACCTCGTGGACCGCGCACGCCACCCTCGGAGTCCTGTTTCCGCCTGCGCTCGATCTGCTCAACCTAGAAAGAGGAAGCAGGCAGAGAGCTTTCAATTATTCCTAGAAAATAAGAGTGTGACACCCTGACGCAACAAACACTTACCAAAACCCACACTTCCCATATAATTAAGATTCTGCAGCCTTGAGAGTTGCACAGGAATAAAACTGTACACCAACTCTGCGGTCAGTGTTATGGGGGCATGATTTATGTAATAATTACAATTAATTATTGGCAACGATTACAGTTTCTTCAATTGCAATAAATCGCATGATTGTCTGCGATTACTGGTCGCATTGTTATACACAAAATCCAGTTATGTATTCAAAGTACTCTAAAAGTAAAGTATTCTAAAAGTATTGAAGAAAATTGCAAAAACATTTCATTTGCAAACATTTTAAACAAATAAGGAGTTTTTTAACAGCAGTTCTTTTTTTTCTGAACAGGTTCCAGTAGAAACAGTCTGTGTTCAGTAGAGTCCCTGTTGGAGTGAGGGGAAGTGGTCCAGCACAAAAAAAAGGCGCTCATTGGTTGAGATGTTTGATCCCACCCCTCCCGTGACCCACAGTTTGTCTGTGCGTGTATTCAGCCAGTGAGCAACGAACTTTCAAAATAATAGTAAAAAAAACTAAATTAATGCACTATAAAATCGTTATCGGTGTAAAGTAAATAACGCCTTAACACAGTGGTTTCCAACCTGGGGTCTCCACAGAGGTTATTATATTTGTAGACATTAAATTAATAAAATCCCAATGTCTGAGAAACGTAAAAGTGTGTGTGTGTATAAGAGTATGAGAACAAAAACCTTTAACCGCAGTTTATTTTTTGTAAATTTGTAATTAATCATTTCATTCTTTTTGTGTCTATGCGGTTAGAAGTTGGGGTTGGAGGGGCCTGGCTTGTCTTGGACACAGGCAAAGGGGGGGGGCGTTGGGAACCACTGTCTTAACACGATAATAACACATTAACTTTCTCAGCCCTAGTCATAATGTTTGGCCCATCTCTCAGGGGAAGGCTAGATATATCATGAGTCAACAAGTGCATGATTGCATATTTCACATGTTTGATTTGTCTTTATATGCAAAAATGAAATAAAAAGTAAAAGAGAGACTTTAATATGTAAATACAACATTTGGGTGACTATGACAAATATAAATGCAAAGCATCTAAAAGATGATTTCCATACCTTGCGCTTGGCTTCCTCAAAAAGACTCATCAGGCTCTCTTTCGCGGTCAGGATTGGGTTGCTGGCAGCCAGGCTACGCATGTAGTAATACACAGCATCCAGCTTCCGCTTCTGCAGAAAGGAACACAGGAGGAAGGTCGGTGTGTGTGGGTGTGTGTGTGTGTGTAAAAGAGAGCGTGAGACTGAGAAGTAAATGAAATTTATTGCATTTTTTCGTACAGGAGCAAAAATATAAAGTAAGGCCTTCAACAAATTTACATTCTTCATTGATTAAGATATAATTATAAAAAAAACAAAACCAAAATCAGACATTTAGCAAATCAATGAAATGAAATGTGATCTCACTGTGTACACTGCCAACAATGCAAGTTGATTGTAGGGTCGTCCATTTTTTGGAGCAATCTGCTGAGCTTTAAGGTACCAACTGTGCAAGACAAGAGAGAAAATAAAACAATGGAAATCACAGCATAATACAAAGCAATCCAGGCAAATTCTGTGGTGCTGCAGAGCTGACCTGCGTGCTTTGCCATAGTTGGCCGAATCGCTGGCTTGTTCTCTGTATCTTGAAATGTCTCCCTGACAGATCATGCAGCGCTGGGCACTGATCAGAGCATATTTTACCTGAATTAACAGCAAATGCAACACACAGTGATCACTGTAAAAATGAAGAAAGCACTGCAATAGTTGTATGATTTGTGGCACCACAACAGATAAAAGTATGCATTGATACACAGAGTTAATAATGCACTTTCACACACTGACTAACACTTATGATTTGTAAAAACTAAGACATTGCTTTTAGGACCGTTGGTGGTCTAGGGGTCAGTGTGTGGTGCTTGCAGAAAGTTGTGGGTTCTAATCCCAACAATAGTATCACCACTGAGGTACCCTTGAGTAAGGTGCCATCTCCACACTAACATCTCACTAACACCCTCATTGGTGGCAGGGTCCTGCTTCACTTGGTGAATGGGTTAAATGCAGAGAAAGAATTTCACATTATTCACACTGTGTGCTGTGGTGTGTTCAAGCATGTCTATATGGGACCACATTACTTTATAAGAAGTAAACAATCAATCTCCAATTTAAGGGCACTCACTTTTGTCAGCCCAAGAATTAAATTAATCAATATCCCCATTATTAACGTGTTTGCAAGTGTTAAAATTCAAATACTGTCTATTTACCGTCTTGCGCAGAGGTCTTGAACGTATCGCTATTCCATCCATGTAGTCTTCCAGCTTAAACTGGAATACAGATTGCAACTTCTGCAGCAGTGAATCAAAGAAAATTGCCCCCTAGAAGACATGATGTCATTGTCTCCCATTTCTCACAATTGACTGCTATGGGTTTGCAAGCCAACAACAAAAGCAGAAAGGCAGAATACATTTTCCTTCATAAAGTAACAGCATTATGATAAAATGAGACAATTACAGAGTAAGAGATAACTACAGGCCTTAATCTAAAAATAACAGCAATAGAAAACAGGAATATACAGAACAAATAAAGAAATTGGACTCTTTGAGCCAAGTACCTCTTCCAATATTGACAAAAGCATGGCCTTGATCTGGGGGGCTGTATCTGAATCTTGGTCTTTCAGAAGCTGCCTGAATCTCTCGATGACTTGATAGAACACATTTTTCCACAGTGCCTGGTCCAAGTTCTGAGAGTCAGAGAACTCGATGTCTGTTAGAATCACTCGCTCGTACAATGACAAGAGCTCAGCCCTGAGAGAAGAAAAGTATGTCATGTGAGAACGAAAAAAAATCTCTTAGAAACACAATCAATCACCAAAAGTCCCTTCATCAGGGTGCCCAGACATTTTCCAGGGTTATGTTCTTCCCATTAGATCCCTCTCGCAAACCCTTCTTTACTTTAATCACCCCTTGCTTACCTCAGTTGGGCCATCCTGTCCAGTCCTTCTGGGCTCAGGTGTTCTCTGGAGAGCAGATTACTGAGTTGGAGCTCCTGGTTGTCAGCCACTCGCAGCAGTTTACTGAGCTCGCCCCTGGTTTGCACCTCCGCCTCCTCTGGCGTAATGTTGGTGCCACTTGTAGAAGCGCAACCCTGACCATATGGTCCATAGAAGGGCATAGGAGGGCTCGGGTACATCCCATTAGAGCCAGGTATTTGGTATTGAATCCTATAGGAAAAGGCAGGGCGTGGAGGCGTGTTTGGCGCACTTGCTGGTAAGGGGTAGCGGTAAGGGTTGTCTGAATTTTGAAATTTGTAATAAGCCATGGCAGCGGCTTGCTGGCTCTGGACATGCTCTCCCTGGCGGACTGGAGGGCTCCCTGCAGTTTCATCATCAGTGTCCAAAAAATGCAGTGGCCCGTAACCTCCTTGATGTAGGTAGAGTGACGTCTGCAAAGGTGATCGCTGTGATTGTTGGCTGCTTGCCAGAGCAGGTTTCTTATCCGGGTTATTGGGGTCCCACAAGCGTCTTGTGCTTCCCCCACGACCCCCTCTTCCTCGGCCAAGGCCCATGCCACCTCTCATCCCACCCATCAGTCGAGGACCAGGCTCCGGGGATGCACTTAGCTCAGTGTGTGCTGGAAGGACAAGAATACCTCTTCCTCTACCTCTCGGACATTGATTCTTTCGCTTTATTTGGTCCTCACTAGCGCCCAGTGCCGCGTTGGACTTCTTGTCCAAAGAAACTCTCAAGATTCCTCCTCGACTGCTGCCCACAGCTCCTCTAGACCCTTTGACATTCCCTCTCGAAGCAGTCCTTCTTGAAGCAGTCTTACTGTCCATATTTTCTCTGTCTCTCAAAGCTCTGCTCTCGCCATCCCTCTCCCATGACTCACTCTCTTCAAAGGAATCTGTGGAGGACATGTCTCTGGCTGTCCATCGCCTCTGTCTAGGCTGAATCCCTGAAGCCCAGGCCTTGCCCTCCGTTTTCTTTTCATGAGACCTAGGCACCAGTCCTTCTCCCCCGTCCCTTCCCCCCATACTTGCATTGGTCCTAGCTTTCTCAAACTCACCCTGTCCATCCATACTGGTACCGCTGCTGCCCGAGCTTGTGCTATAAGTCCGGTTTCGAGGCCGTCGAATGTCTGACTTAGAGTAACGTTTGGAAATAGAGCTTACTTTGCTATTGTCTTTTCCTTCTGATGCCCTGTGTCTCTCTCCGTCTCTGGCTCTTGGCTGGTTCCCTCTACGCTTTTGCAAGTTTTGGTCTGGATTAACATCATTCCCTTTCACATCCCACTTTTGTTCGCTGCTTTTCTCCATCTGATTTGTCTCTTTTGTGCTCTTTTCCCCTCCCTCTCCTTCTTCCCTCTTCCCTGAAGCTTGGTTGGAGCTTCGCTCCCTGGTCCCCCTAGACCTCCGATTACTCCTCTGCTTCTTCTTCTCGTCTCCTTCTCCTCCCTGGCTCCTTTTGACCTCACCACTTGACTTCCTTCTCCTACTGCTATCATCCTCACCCTTACTTCCTTTCCTTTCTTTTGACTCGAATGTTGCAGGGCTGCTGATCTTGAGTTTCTCCACTTTACCTGTTACGTTTTGAACAGTGGTCTGACCATTAAGGGCAGAAGGGGAGTCTGAACTCTTCTGTTGCTTCCCTGGCTCCCGTTTTCTCCTGGATTCTTTGTTTTTTCTCCCTTTTCCTTTCTCCTCCCTCTCTTTCACATCATCTATGTGTACATCCTTACTTTGTTCCCCCAAACCTATTGACTTTTGCTTACCACCATCTTCTCCTTCACCCTTTACTTCTTCTTTGGGTCCTCCCTCAAACTCCTTGTTTGACCTTCGTCCACCAGGCTGGTATATTTCACGATCAGGTTTGCGTGTTTTTCGCAACACTTTTGGAGACTCAGGTGTGTCAGTCATTGATACTTGGCTATCTTTAAATGTGTTCTTTTCAGTGTGTCGATAAAAGCTGGATTCTGTAGCACTGTCACAGGGGCTCATACAACCTCTGCTGGCGAGTTTCAAATCAGAACTTGGTGGAGAGATGCCAGGCATCTTGGCATCAGGATCTGGCACACGCTCCTCTGATGTGTGTGCACGTTCAGTGGAAACTGCTTGAGCTTCACCCTCTGCGCTGTCTTTGTGCCGGCGTGGCTGCCCTCCGCCGGGCTGGTACCGCTGCAGGTCTGGACGTTTCCCTTCTCGAAATCGCTGTTTCTTAACTGCCTCTTGAATGTCTGGTGGAAGAGAAAGGAAAAAAAAGAAAGAGAGAAAGAAAGAAAAAGAGAACACACAGTGAGAGACAGTGCATACTAAAACAGCCAAAATGTAAACAGTCATTTAGAGACTTCCCGCATCACCATCGCTCACAGCAGCGGCAGCAGAAAAAGCATGTTATGTGTTTTAATACGACCTCAAAGAAAGTTATTACACATAGTGTTTTATGGTTGTATGCAATAAATACCTAAAAATATTTAGGAAATCTATCCATGGTAGAGTGCAGGATGTTTAAGGCAAAACAATAGCCAAATAAAACTTTCCCCAAGATTTACCACTATTCTGTCTATATTAAAAATGCAGCAGCTAAAATGGTCATGTTACCATTATAGATATCACAACCCCTGGTTCCTTTGACTACCTCTTTAGAGTAGGTTTTTTTACAATGCAAAACTTAATTCAAACCTTAATTCTGAGTGAGTTTTTTCACATATTTATAGCTGAATTATCCACACAGATTTAGGAATTCCTTTCAATAACTGCTCTACTACAACATAAATGTAGAGATATCTTGATACAAATCTAAAAACACATTAGATTTCCCCTGTTACATAATATTTAACTACTTCTCAAGGAATTTAATGTCACTCCTCCTCAAATACTAAAACTTTACACTGAGTTAGCATAAAAACAGTCGCTTCGCTGGCAGCTCTGTGTAATGCTGCAGAAAGAACTGATCTTGCTGAGGCGAGTAAAGTTCCCTCTTACCTCTGCACTGACCGGAGCTTCTCCTGCTAGCTAAAGTTAGTCAAATACTATCACTATGTACTAGTGACAGTGGAGTGGCTGGTGGTCCAGAGGTTAGGGATCTAATCAGAAGGCTACGGGTTCGAATCCTAGTCTTGCTAGCTGCACTTTTAAGGTACTGTTGAGAAAAGTTGCGTCCCCACACACTGCTCCCAGGTACCGTTTCCACACAAACTGCTCCACCCTCAACATTCAACACATATCTCCCCAAACACACACACTACCCAGTATCGTCTCTATGCACACTAGTCCTTACACACACACACACACACACACACACACACACACACACACACACACACACACACACACACACACACACAGCTCCAT